>UCOM01004748.1:0-11302 GCA_900474385.1 Ormyrus pomaceus | reverse complement strand
ATTTATTAACTTCATTTTGAACAAATAAATAGATAAAGTGTCAGCCAACAAATGAAGTAAACAGTATAAGCCGACGCGCACTTAGTATTTCGTAGCACATTTCATATTATGAATCAGAAAATTAAAAAAATAAAGCATTATTTATTTTTATGAAATTTCATTAAAAATTCATTTTTTTATATTTTATTATTTAATTGAAATTTCATTGAAATTTTTTTATTTTGACTCTAATGAATGTTCTATCACATTCTTTGATACTTCTAGAACATATTTCTAAAATAAAAAAAAATTTAGTTTTTTGATGATTTTTAACTGTACCCTACCCTTAAGAGAGATACAGAAAGGAAAGGTAAAAAGCGCAAAATATATCCTTGGCATAGATCTTTTGAAGAAAAGAAAACACGTTATAGCAGAAAAAAGGAAAATGAGTAAAAAATGTGAAATTTTTCTTTTACTAGGAATCATGTACGCGCTTCGCGCGCGGCAAGTTTATATTTGGAATAATTATATGTATCAATCAGAAGAATACTTAAAACAATAGGGACAATAAGTATAATTACATGAAATTATGATATCATTTATAATTTACCAAAAATATTAAATCTTTAGGTTATAACGTTACTTTGTATAAATAATAAATATGAATAATAATGTAATAAAATATTCATTAATGCGGTTAACTATAAAAAAGTAAAACAAAATTCTAATGGTTGGTATTAAAATTATTTAAAGGACTATAAAAAAATTATCTCAAAGTAAGTTATAGATATAATTCTTTATATACGTAATTTTTTACTTTTAAATCTTCTCTTTGTCTTCCAAGATATATTTTAACGGAATCCCAAGATCTAACTCTAGACATAGCTACATAGAGTTGGCCGCGATTAAAAACATTTGCTCGCAGGTCTATAGTAATATTCTGAAATGTTTGGCCTTGTGATTTATTGATGGTCATTGCAAACGCTATTTTTAACGGAAATTGTCTTCTTTTAAACGTAAAAGGATAGTCATTGTCACAGTACAACGTGATCCCGTTAATAAAAACGATAAGTCCAGCTTTATCGCCAGTTAAAATTATACATTTTAGTAAATGATTAGAAAAATCGATAATTCTAAGTCTTGTGCCGTTACATAGACCTTCATTAATACTTATATTTCGGATAAGCATTACAATACAATTTTTTCTTAAGCGCAACTCATAAGGAGGTAGACTGGATGGATTTAGACTATTCAAGTATTCTGGTAAAAGTACTTCATCTAATTCACCATTATTACAATTATCTGTACTGTCTATAGCCGTATAAACATGTTCGCTCGTTATATCTAATAGATTTGTGACTTGTTTATTAATTTCATCAACGTCAATATTTCGGGCTGATAATATAGCACATTTACTCATATCTTCAAATCGCTTTTCCTCTATCAACTTCCCAAATGAATAATAAGCAATGTCAGTATTCATATCAAGAACACAGTGTTTAGGAAGATCAATATTGTCATTCAAATCGTTTATTGTTCCATTACCAACTTCTAATAAATATTTAGCGAAATCTATTTCATTCGATCTTACTCTCATATTTGTAGTAAGAGTAAACGTTTTAAAATACTTCCACAATTCACTGTATTTAATACAAAGATTGAGTGTTTCACATCTAGTTCCTCTAATTTTGATGGGAAGAAGTTGTCGAAAATCGCCTCCTAGTATAAACATTTTTCCTCCAAATGGTAAATTATTGTTCATAATATATTGCAATGTTCGATTTGCGATTTCTAAAGCATATCTTGGAGCCATTGGAGCTTCATCCCAGATAAATACATCACAATTTTTCAAGAAGAATCCTTCTTTTGATTGCGCTTTAATATTTGATGATGAATCGTGATACATAGGAACTGGCAAGCCAAACGTTTTATGTACTGTTTTTCCATGCGGAAGTAGTGTGGCTGCAATACCAGTAAATGCCATTGTACATACTTTAAAATTTTTAGATGATAAATTGTAAAGAGTAGTGTAAATATATGTTTTTCCAGCTCCACCGGGACCATCAATATATATGCAATTATTTCTATCATGATGATCAGTATCAACAGCACGAAGAACTGTATCTACAATTTTCTTTTGTTCATTATTTAATTTCTCGTACTGCTGTTGACCAAGATTTGCCATTTGTAGTAAATTTGCGTCATCAGTCTCATCACATGCTATATTTAATACGACTCTTTGCTCCATCGTTGGAAAATCACTTAAAGTTTTACCTTCGATATTTAATAAATCATTAATATGAGAATAAGCTTTCTGATGACTTATAATTAATTCATTAGTTCGTGAAAAATCTTCTGACATCGAGTCTTTGAATTTATTCCATAATTCTTCAGGATGAATAGGTTGACAATGAATCAAAATACGAACAAACAATCGGCGAAGTTGCAAAGGCATCATCCACACGCTTGCTTCTTCCATGGCTCTAATCCATTCTTCATCATCTTCTATAAGACCCAGAGCTAAACATGCCGCTGTAATGTAGGGTATGTGATTCCATTAACAGTTTTCAAGAAATCAAAACTTGTAGCACCTTTAACATGTAGTAACAATAGTCGCATATGAAATAATTCTATTTGTGTTGGACTAACTGAATACATACGTTTAATGCAATTAAAGCATTGTTTACGGACTTGCCAACTTGAAACCCATAAACCATTAATTTTACTTTTTTTATAAACAAATTTGCTCGGAATATCTGCATAATAATACTGCCTTGCTTCTGGGTTTTCTAAATTTAATTTAAAATAATCTAATAACATTCTGCTTGAAGAATTTAAAATTTCAGCTGTAATATTTAAGTTATGAATCGATATATTGTGTTGATATGGTAAATGTAATGGCATTCTTATTATAACATGACTTTTATCTTGTAATGTTTTGCTAAGTATTCGATAACATGCTTCACTGGGTCCAACGTATCTAGTTTCTAAAAAATTTCGGGCTTCATCATGATTAATTAAGGTATCTCCATTAGATTCACCAATTTCTACAGTAACAGCATCATGGCCTTTATAAATATATTTGTACAAATATTTAACGGATTTAATGCTTGTAACTACTTCTACATTGATATGACAATCAAATTTTTCTACTCAAATTGGACAATGTGGTACGACCCATCTATTATCGACTTCGTTACCATTAATCTGCGTATATAAAATTCCAGTATCTCTCCTGCGATAATTAAGATAACCATTTTCATCCATATTTGTTTCGTTTACAAAATGTTTAGGAAATTTTTTAGAACATTTTTCATTTACCTGACACCAACTACCGCATGGGCCATGTACCATATTTTTTAAAACTATTTCTCGTAATCTAGGATTTTGTATATTAGGAATTTCAGCAGAAATATATTTATCAACAATTTCTGGAGTGGTTATCTTAGAGCCATAAGCTAAAGTTATCAATAAGTGCATGTGGGGTAAACCTCGCTTCTGAAATTCAATTACATATACATATGCTGCAACTTCGCCAAAAAATTTCTTTTTGGTAACAAAATCTAATAAGCGCTCTTTCTTTAAATGAAATACCCGAGCCACAATATCGGGTCTATCAGAAGCCTGTTGTTGCGGTAAAAGATTTTCTGTTATCTCTGGCCATTTTGGATTACATGTCATTGTGAGGAAGATATCAGGTTTACCTTTCCGATTAATTAAGGCCATTGCATCTTGATAACATTGTTGCATATGGCGAGGTGAACCAATAAATGTGGACGGAAGAATTATTGTTTTACCAACTTGTCCATTAATATCATTAGCCGAATTTCTTAAGTAATCTTGTAATCCTTGATATGAATCTGCCTTAATTTCTTTTTGATGATTTGTTATATATTTAATTCTATCTTTTTCAATTTTTACATAAGCATCTACAATATATTGTTGAAATAATCTGCGTCCCAAAAGAAATGGATTGAATTCATTTTGCCTAATAGCTAATTTATATCGTGTGTAAACTAAACGTGTCACACGTCGATTATTACCATTATCATTATTTCTATTAATACATGGTAAATTTTGATGCCATCCTTGACTACCGTACGGATAAAATAATGGATATATCCATGGCTCTACGTTTGGATCCATTGTACTAACATATTGTAAAGCTTTTGTGTTTTTGTTCCGAATACTTACGTAAGATTCTGGAATTTCACCATCAGCTGTTGTAGAAAAAATAGCAGCTACTTCATTGGTTCGCTGAAAATTATATTTTCGTGCATCAGTGCCTGGCTTTAACGAAAATAATAATTGTAACTCTGGTACTGATTCAGCAGAATTTATTAAAGTTTGTTGATTATTTATTTCTTGATTCATCATTTCGTAAGATTTAGCAAAGATATTGTTTTCTCTTATTATCTTGTCTAACATTTTTGATGTTTCATATTGAAGAGCAGTATTTTGTTCCATTCTTGAATGTATAGCTTCTAGTGGATCAACGATGAAAAGTTGTCCGTAAGATGGACTGTCATTTGCTTCTGGATATAAAATAGTGTTAATCTGATAGTATATTTGTCCTTGAATTTTAAAACAATATGGCCCTGGTTGTCTTGAATTAAAATTAACCAAGTTAGCATTAAAAGAAGCGAAGGACAATGAATTATTGTAGACACGAATATGTTGAAAAAAGTCATTTGATTTAGCATGAGATCCGGTAAATAAATAAAAAAGAACTGTAGGAAAAGCTGGTGTAGGTTCTAAACTAACTGTACCATGCCCACAACAATCTTTAAAAGAAAATCCTTTGTTTGATACTTTTTCTCCAAAAAAATGCTTTGCTTTGCAATGTGTGCATATAATATTCATTGGCCCTAAATGATCTTGAAGTGTAGGTTGATTTCTGGATCGATCAACAATAGCATCACGTGCAGCTTGTCGTCTACGCCTTTGGTTTTCAGCTATTCTTTCTCGTCTATTTTGTTGAAAAATTTCTTCTTCTTCTTGTGTACGAACTATTTTTCGGCGAGGCATTTGTGTATATTAATTATAGAATATAATAGAAAAAGTTTATAAACTTAGACTTATGTATTTGTAAACGAAATTGGCATGAAAGTAATTTAATATAATTTAAAAAATAAAATAATTGTAATTTGTTAATTATTTTTAGTTTGAAGATTAATTTTTTGTTAAAGTTTAATTTTTATTTTTAAAAGATTATAAATTTTCAATTTAAAGTAAAATTATGATTTCCTAAATTTTAAGTAGTAAGTTGTCGAGTTTCCAAGGTATCAAGTAATCTTGTATTAATTCTAATAATTTCAAGTTTTCAAGTTTAAGTTTCCAAATTGAAGTATTCAAGTTCAAGTTTCCAAATTCAAGTTTTTAAGTTCAAATTTTCAAATTTAAGTTTTCAAATTCAAGTTTCCAAATTCAAGTTTTCAAGTTCAAGTTTTCTAGCTATAATATTCAATATTTCAAGGTATAAAAAGGAGTTTTAAGGTTTTATAATGGTAGTAAATAAATTATGTCATGACAAATAATTAATGACTTTTTTAAATAAATAATTTATTACTCATAAAAATGTTTACAGTTATTTTAAATATATATCAAACAAAGATATAAGGACTATTATAGGTTCATATACTGTGAGCTGGAAAACCTGAAACAAAAATGATAAAAGTATTAAAAAATAGTTATAATTATCAATGTTTAATGATATGTAATCAATTCAAATCAGATGAGGGTATAAAAGTTGTGAACGCATTATCAGAAATTCATCTATGTTATTCTACCTATCTAGAGTTTTTATTTTGCCTCTTTACGGGGTGGTGAAACAAATATGTTATTGTTGTTATTATTATTTTTGAGTTGTTTGCCGATGCTTTAATGCATATTATATCTTTTAAAACACTTAAAGATATAAATAGTAAGATTTCAGAACAAATTGTATTAATTTATTTAAAAATTATAGTCACAAACTACCTGTTCGTATTTAAAATGCCACAAAAAAAGCTAAAAGTTCTATCAACCTCTCCTTTTGGTAGAATGATTCATAATGATTCATTGAAATTAGCACAGAGTTTTTCAACTTTTAGTTTTTACGAAAAGTTTTACTTTAAAAGTTATACCTAATATAAAAACCGCGTTTATAACTCCGACCGCCCTTTAATATATTTGTTTGAACGCACCGTAATTAGTATTTAATGATTTGAACTCTAGGCATATTGATTGAAATCAATTAGCTTTCTATCACAGTAACAATATAACAGAAGAAAAAAGTAAATTTATACTAACCAAATCGAAGTCTCCTGAGGGCTTTACATCTGGAATGACAATTGTAAAAGCATATAGATCACTGCAATTGCCAAACACTGCTTTAACTGCTTTATTGCTTATAAAGACGTTGGTTGGAGTAGTAAATGCCAAATACTACTTTGACTGCTTAAATTCTAAACATACAAAATGAAATTTTGCCAATAAAAAAATATGAAAATGTACATAGCAATAGGTTAGGTTTGGTTAATCAAAATCTGATATTAAAAAAAATACTTACACAATCAATTGTAAAGAATATTAGTAATTGAGAATTACTGCTGTAATAACCGCGGCTTGCTGTTATTGCTTTAACTTATGTAAAGAAATTGTGATTTAGAGAAGAATTGCACTGCTTGCCTTGTCTAATGCTTACTTTAACGAAACATGTGCCTATGCAGCAACGACAGTTGTTGTATTGATTCTTCTTGACGTATACGCACATCTTCATGGCAGAGGTAAAATTATCGTAGTCGCGCAACTATGAAAAACTCCTTTCAAACTAAATGAAATCATAAATTAAAGTAAAAAATAATAATAAATTAATGAAACTAATAGATTCGCAAAAAATTTATTTTAACTTTTTGTATCTCAAACTTTCATTATTTTGTAAAATGTTATAACTTTTTTAATTACCTTTTCAGAGGAATGGTTTATAATATTTTTCTTTTGTCTTTTTTTTGTAAGACAAACTTTATAATCTAGTCGTTGCAGCTTTGCTAATAGATTTTTTTACTTATTACCCTTGTCAATTCTAGTCACACATTTGCAGCATTTTATAACTTATTTAAAATTTGTACACACAAATATTCAGAAATCTTAGTATTATTACGTTTAATGATAATATGTTTTAAAAAACTCAAATTTGTATATGAAACTAATGTTACTTTTTATAAAATATTATTCCTTAAGGATAATATTATTATTTTATCTTAATAAAACAACAATTTTAATACAAATACAATGTAAACATTGAATAATGTAAATAAATCCGTACCACTCTATAAATAAAAAACAAACAAATGAATTAAAAATACTTTATTTAATATTTGTACCTACTTTACTTTTAGACATTTAAGAAGAACGTTTTTACAGTATTTTCTTTAACACGTACTTACTATGAAAATTGAACGCTTATGTTACGTAGTCTTTTGCTACATTAATTAGTAGATATTTTCTCCAGTCACTTTTATTTAAAAAATAACAATTGTAGTATTTATATCTAGTGTTTGTACCTTCATTTTTTACTTACTTTATTATTATTAAACTCTAGTTCAATATGTGCAGTATTTTATGACTTCGTTAAAATTTTTACATATATAAAAAATTTCCAGAATTCTTAGTACACGCTTTTACACTTTTAAAAAGATTGTTACTACAATCTTTTTTAACACGCATTATCTGTAAAAAACGAACAAAAAAAATGAACGCTTATTTATCTAGTATTTTGCTTCATTAATTAGTAGGTATTTTTCCTAGTCACTTTCACTTTTAACAATTGAACTATTTATATCTAGTCTATCAATTTAATACGATCGTAAAAATTAATACATTTTTTGCTTACTCTTATAAATTCTAAGCAAATCTTTTCAGTATTTTATAACTTTCTTTTAAATTTTTACATATATATTTCAAGAAATGATAATACTGTTACGATTAATTTAATCGCAAACAAATGGAAAATGTTATCTAGCCTTTGCAGATACTTTCTCTTGTCATGCGTACACTTTTAAATAAACTGTTTCTAGGTTTTTTTCTTTAAATTATAGTAACTATTAAAAATTAACAAATTCGAAATGAACGCTTAAACGCTTATCTTATTTAGTCTTTTGCTCCATGAATTGGTAGATACTATCTTTAGACACCTTTACTTTAAACGATTTTAACATTTATATGTAATCTTTCTACTAATTTTATCCAGTCTTCTTAAATAGTCAGATCTTTGCAGTATTTTGTAACTTTTTAAAATTTTTACATATATATTCAAGAAATGATATTGTTACGATTAATTAAATTATGCTATAAGACTCTAATTTTTATATGAAATTATTTACTTTTCAAAAGATAATTTCTTAGAGATATTATGCATTTTACTTTTGTTATTATAAACTTAATTTTTACTACTATAATATAATCATTGAATGAAATAAATGAACTCGAACTTACTATAAAAAAGTAAAACAAAAAGAATATTTTATCTAGTTGCTGTAGATAATTTCTCAAGTTATGATTTTAGATTATAATTGTTTTTTATAAAATTCGTGACTCTTGAGAAGACTGTTTCTACGTTTTTTTAACACGCACTTAGAATAAGAAACGAAAAAATCGTTATAAACGCTTTTTCTTTGAACACGAATATACTATAAAAACGAACGAACAACATTATAAACGCATGGAACAAATTGTAAAATAAAACATTAAAATATAAGTCTTCGTAAGTTTACTGTTGAACCGTTCTTCTTTTCAGCGTTCTGTTTGCTCGTGATACTTGTAATTCTGGCATTGGTTCAATACCTTCTCGAACTATTACAGAATTTGAGTCTGTGCATGTTATCGTTAAGGGTGCACCTAAAAATATAAGAATATTTTAATGAAATAGAACAATATTAAAAAACATGAATAAATATGTATGTATATATATACACAGGCGAAACGGGTATTTTGAATGCGTCCGGCTAAAGCAACCATATACACTCTAAAGCAAAATACATTACAAATTCTATATTTGGCATTCAAAATTCCAAAAAACGGCAGAAACTATAGCATAATGCATTCAAAATACCCTTTCAATGTAAATATAAATATATATTTAAATAAATAAAATGTAAAATACTTGAGTCATTAACGACATTTCCAACTACAGTAACAGCCATTCCTCTCGATGCTGTAACAGGCACGGTATAGTTTGAAATGTTGACATTAATTTTATGGGTGCCATTAGTTATGGAGCCACAAGCATACGTTGCATTCTGGAAACGACTGGGAGTAGCTGAGAATTCCTGTTTTACATATCCGTCGATCGCTATAAAAATCGACCAAATTTAAATTAGCAATCTATATTTATGATCTACATTATTAGTATAAAATATAATTTAATATCTACATATTTTTCCATCTGTATCATCAATAATGTTATCAAAGGTAACTATCCTTGTTGGAGCAAGTGGTGGTACATACGACGAAGTATGGTCGCCCAAGAAAGTCAAAATTGTGCTCTTTTGGATGTTAACTTCATAGTGTAAGAAACCTTGTGCTTCGAGCAATTTAGGAAACTTCGAGATCTTGCAGTGGCCTCCATTCGCGGTGGATTAACTTCGCGTCGCGATCATCACAAACTTGTATTTACTCGTAGTCCTTAGAATTTAACGTCGCGTCCCGACAAAAAAAGCACGTAGCATCCCGTAAGAACATGAATGCAAGTACACCACGAACACACGTGTCGGACAGTAGTACAATATTTATGTATAAAGCGTATACATTCTTTGTCCTCTCTCGAGTGAGAGTTTAACGTCGCATCCCGAAAAAGTAGTAGGTAGGTTCCCGCAAACACGTGTATGCATGCACGTCGAACGTATACGTTCAGCGACAGGTTATTTTTGCGACGCATGTACAATATTTCTTAAAAATATGCATGATTACATGACATATTATAATCATGATAACGGTTATATGCAAAATTTATGACTTACCTCGTAGTGATTGAATTGATCAAACTCGATTCGGCGCTCAGATTTCCCTAAACGTACACACTTCAGCGACTCTCGGCAGCAATGACGGAAGTGGAAGTCGGATATTCGAAACTATTTGTTAAATAGCAGCGCCCCACTATGAAAAGTTTATAACTACGGGCCTAACTTATGGTCCGCGGAACAATGAAACACACCCCCCCCCCGGCCTTAGTTTTAAAAAAATACGAATTTACAAAAAGAAAAAATATCAGCGATTTTTTAAAAACCGTGGTAGGGGGGGGGGGTATGAAACACGGCAAAAATATATAGACTAACTATTTAATATATAATAAAAAATTCACGTTCCTCGATCCTTAATCAGATGTTACAAACCATAGAGACCAATCATGTTTACTTAGCAACCAATCAGAAGCGCGTATAAAATGCTTCACAACAAATGCCATCATTTTTTTAAAAGAGGATAATATCAAAACAGTTATTGTACCTTAAAAATCAGCCCTTATCAGTGCTAAATGATGTAAAAATTCTGCTCGCGCAACCTCCTCGTGGTGTACATCGGGTTATGCCAATGCCGAAGGTCACATTCTCCATTGAATGCAGACGTCCAATCATGTATAATAGACTTATTTAGCCAGAAATGCTCATCATGCAGAGTAAATTAAACTAACTGACGTTTATGAATTCTCTCAGCTTAAACATTTTTTCAGCGATTACTTAATTTGATTTTGAAATGACCCTGCCCCTGAATTAATAGGATCAAACAAATATCGGATTCGAATTCAACGATCCCAGAAACATATTGGTACAGTATTTTTCTCCGTTTGAACGGTGTTTTGTCAATTTGACTTTGAAGTGATCTTGATCTTGAGGTGTTGGGGTGAAACAAATATCGGATTCGAACTCAGCGACCCCAAAAACCTATAGATACAGTATTTTTCTCCGCTTGGACGGCTTTTTGTGAATTTGACCTCCTAATGACCTTGATCGTGACGTGGTGGCGTCAAACCGATGCCGGATTTGGATTCAGCGGTTTAAAACACTATAGGAAATGAAGGTCTCCTTTCCAGATCAGAATTTTTTTTTTTTTTTTTTTTTTGCTGTGATAATTAACGGGTTATATCTAACAAGGAGAGTATACGACATATGGGTAATGGATGTTCCTGTAACTTTGGGATATGTTTTCTAATGTTAAAATATGAAGGAAGCCGCGTCCGTTCGGACTAACGCTCGATTTTTCAAAAGTTATGTGCTATTTTAGCAAAAATCTAAGAAAAATCGATTTTTGTTTAATCACGTATAACTTCTCAATTATTAACGGTACAGTA
>UCOM01004747.1:0-11295 GCA_900474385.1 Ormyrus pomaceus | reverse complement strand
ATAAACTACATTGTCAATCGCTCTAAAAATTGTACAGTAATCGTGTTACGTATATACTATTAGGTTGAAACCGTTTTCAGAAATTTCTAACCATTTTGATTTCGGTATCGAACCTCCTTAAGTCGCTGCAGTTTGAACCTTATGTTTTTGTTGTGTTATTTACAGAGACAGATGTTTTTGATAGGATATTCAAATTCAATGTCAATTATATTTTTATGGATATAACTTGCAAATGGACCTTAAATCGTGTACGTCACACCGACTAGCGTGTACGTCACACCGACTAGACTAGTCTTGCAATTACCTTTTTGTTTAATTACTAGTTAAATTCGGGCGCGCATGGCGCGCCGACATGCGCATTCGCATTCATTGTTTAATTTTTTTTTTTTTTTATAATTCGATAAACTCAAGCGATAATTCGATATCCTCGGCTCGAGATCGATGAATACTCGAAAAGCAAATGAATCTCGCGTGGGATTTTTATAATATAAGGATGAAAATTTCTCATTGCTACTTTTTTCAAATTACATTGTAATGACCTTTCAGCGAAAAATCTAAAATTCGAATCACAAGTATTGATATAAAGAACTTACTCTGTGAATTGTTTAACCGATAAAAAATAGTAGACAATCATTTTTATAAAAAATATTTTTTTATAAATAGTAATCAGCCACTAATTTTGGATTCACGAAGCATTTATAGATAGTGCAAAAAATATGTCTGATGACAAAAACAGATTTTTCGCTGATGTTGGCATCTTTAAGTATGTAAGAAATTTGTTTTTTCGAGACTGTAAAAACTTCATTTACTTATAATTAAAAATAACCTCTCTATTTTAACTGCAATGGCAATTAAAATCAAATTTTCATTTAAAAAAAGAATACTGAAATTTTGATTGATTGAACGTCTGCTTAAGGAAAACAAACAAGCTAAATAAAATGCCGGGAGTCTATAATTGTAATGTTTTGACGGCGCAAAGAAGCTACAAACTATTTTCGCGACTTCTATATTTATATGCACCTTTAAGAAGCTGTATCAAATGAGGCTTAAACGCGAGACCAGGAACGCGACGTTCTAAAAATCAAGCTACCTTAACTCTTCAATTTACTTTAATGCCTCCTAATCAATTGCAAGGCCGATCCGAGACGAAAACATTACTGTTTACTACTTTCTCGATCCTTTTCTTTCTGACAAGTCGTCAAGTATATTTATTTCACATCGTACATTAAAAGTCATAAATTCTAAAATTGTAATAGAAAAATTGTAAATATAAAATCATTAGCAGGACTAATTGACGAGGATTTTTTTGTGTACGTAATGTTTTTAAAAGAGAGATTTTAAAACTACCGTTTATTAATTTCGTGTAATTAAATTTCACTTAATTCAGAATAATTATTTCAGGCGTTTCAGTCTCAAAAATCAAATATTTACAAAATCGAACGTAATTAAAAGCGGCGCGTCAAAAACTGAATGCTACATATTTTTTTTACCTTCGGTTAATTAACGGGAGCGTCATAAGAGTCTAACAATAGGTTAAAAAGATCCCTGCAAAATCCTCCCTAGAAGCTGCCAGTCGAGAAATCGTAGAGTCCGATCGAAAAATTGCTCGGCTACCCGAGAATGAGAAGCTAAAACGTCCCGCGTCAGAAACGAACGAAGAGATATTCACGCTCGATCGAGTTCGGGCGGTGGCACTGTAGCGTACATAAACTCATCCGGGCGGTGCACCGAAGCAGGCAGAGGCGGCGGCAGCAGCCTTGCCTCGAATTTTCCAGCCCTTAACTCCGCCGTTATTTCGCGACTGCGCGCGCATTTCGCCGCTGCGTGGCTCCGATTTGTGCAGCCTAATAATTACATTGTCCACGATTCAGCGAAATTTCACCGATGCTAAAGCGCGCGATTCTTTATGATGTGAACAAGCCAACCCATGACATTTCAGCCTCGCGCACATTTAATTAGCTTGGGAGGCTGCCGCCGCTCACGGCAGGCGGATTATCTGGGTCGACTCTTTCTCTCTCTCTCTCTCTCTCGGTATTTATTCTTAGCTCCCTCTCTTTCTCCGCATCCGTCTATCTGCACCGTCGCGTGCAAGGGCAGTGCGACATCAACATATCGAGCGGGGAGCCGACGAGGCTTGCACGCGTGATTTTTGCAGCGCAGGAGAGACGCCGGCGAAGTTAGAGGCGCAATTGCGAGGAGACGCTGGCTGTAAAAAATTATTGAGAGCTTCTGGAACCCTTTCGGGTCGTGGTTGGGCAGATGCTTTTTTTGTGCGTTTAAATGATATGAATCCATAATATACGGTCATTCCCCAAAAAAGTAACAGACAATATTCTAAAATTTTCGTGTTATACTTTCGACGTTGTATATTAAAATTATTTATTTTTTTACTTTGTATTGTAACGTTAAGACTAAGTTCTCGCCGCAGTGGAAACAAAGTTTGCCGAGTAATTTTTAAACCACATACGTTAATAATTTTTTTCCTCCCTAGATATATGTTACATAAGACACGTCTTACATAAGCTGTCGCTATTACTGTTTTTTCCGAGCAGGTATATAAATTCAGAGTTAAATTTGTCACTGATGATTCGCCTTCGAACGATATATAATTTTCTGTGTGTTGACAATTTCAACGGTTTCAGTTTACGACGCGTTTCGTACGGGATTTGAGGAAAAACTTGTTTTTTTTTTTTTTTTTTCGTCACTCGAAGTCACGCAGGTTGGGATTGAAGCAAAGATTTCGCTGGGATGGAAATGAAGAGATGAGGTTTGCAACGAAACATTCACACGAATTATACGAGAATAGCCGAGATTATTTCGAGTGTTCCACAAATACTAACTTTCTTATTTACGAGCGTTGCGTGCAGATTAATGCGTATTCACCTAAGATTAGGGGAAATTATCTAAAAATTCATTTTATTAGTAAGTGACCAATTTTTTAAATAAACCTTGCTTATCTATAAATTTAAATTCCTTTTGAATCTTTTACGCGTGCAGTAAACATATATTTTACCTTAAAGTGTACGTTGATAAATTTAATCTTTAGTAGCTATTATATACAAAAGTTATTATGTCACGAGTCAATTCTTTTAATTTTCCTTTTAATATTATGTCCAAATTTAATTTCGCGAAAAATAAACTCTACCACGACGATGAAAATTTCATTAAATCGGTTCCCTCGGGTGGCTCGGTGTCGCTAACCGAAGATCCCGGAAAGATGTTTAAAATTAATTTGTATTCAGGTCGTACAGTCAAAACAAAATTTCTTTCCTCCGTTTGATAACCGCGCGTCGATTTTCACATCCTGCAGAATTTTTGAATAAGGAAATTGATTAATGCAAATTACTCTCGGCGAATAATTATAAACGCGACTTTTTTTTAAAATAAACTTCGTGTATAACATTCGACTGCTTAAAACAATCTCGAGGATAGGAAAGTAATAAGGATAAAACAAGTCGCTACGAAAATACATCACTGACCGTCAATAAATACGTATCATGGCATTGCCAATAATATTCACGAATGGTGCATACACGTATTAATTCTAGGCCAGATCGGGCTATACGTTCATTAGCAAATCCATTTTATCCCCGGACTTCGTCGCTCGCCTGGATAATTAATTCCAAAACGCGTTCGAGTGTTGATCAATCGATGGGCTAAATGGAGATTAATGCTTTAAGCAATTTCTTACACTCTCTGCCATCCCTCCTGTTTACGCTACACTGTTTTCTCTTTTTCCCTTCAGATTCAACGTATTTTATTGATTTTCAAACGTTTGGAGAAAAAAAAAATTCAGTACCGACTTATAAAATTTGCATTAAATTTTAAAAAAAGACGAAGGATTCACTTTGAAAAGCAATTGTCTCCCGCGGGGATATTTTCTCGAAGAAAAAGTAATTACTTTGAATAAATTCTTTTACCTTCCATCTTCGACGTGTCGTTCAACCATCGTACAAATCGTTGACGCTTCAATGTTTTCTCTTTTCAGCTCGTGCGCGCGCGTATATGTGCGCGCATACTGCTTAGTTCGCTGATCTTTGCTCGTAAGCAAAAGGCGGCGCTCTTAAATCATTCGCGAATACGTCAACGTGTGTGCGCCGCTCGAAACGAGAACGTTTTTGATGCTTGTGCATTTCGTTATCTAATCGGAGACTTTAAAAAGAGTTCGTTCTCTTTGCGCGGTTTCTCTCCGCGAGGTTAAACGAGTGGGAGAGAGAGTCGTAAAAAAAAAAAAAAAAAATTGCCGCGACATCATTAGCATCGCTTATAAGCGACGATGAGTTATACGAGAGAGAGAGAGAGAGAAAAAGTTACGGAATCGAGAAATGAATTTCAGAACTTGTTAGCTTTTTTTTGCGCGCGAATTGGAAGGATACACTTTTGTGATTAACGAGACGGAGTTATTTTTATTTTGTGTGATAAACTTATCTCGAAAGCGGTGTGCATAATTTAAACTTGGCTTATTTCTAGGACTGAAATCGATGTAGATAGAAAAGATAATCCAGACAACTAACTACTGCAGAGAACTGATAAACTTTTATAAATAGCGTAGTAAATTCACTTGGCCATTTCAAAACTCTCATTTTCTATCTTTGGAATATTCTTATAAATCAGTTTTTTTAATTTGCATGCAGATGTTATACTTAAGAAAGTTATTTCGGGATATATCACCAAGAAGTTCTTTATATATGACGGAATTAAATCCAGTTTGTTCAATTAAAAAGGAAATACTTAGTTTCGTCTAATTCTATTCGCAAACGTTGATTACGTTATATCTAATTTCGAAATTCAGCTGACGATAAATTACGAAACGTTTCATAAACGCCGATAAGAGTTTTTCTGCAGCGCAAGCTGTTTTCTTTCTGAATGAATGAAGGAAAAAAAAAAGGCATTGAAAAGTTTCGCGCGATAAAGGTCTTTAATATAAAACTTATATCATTTGCCGCAAGTAAATATCGCCGTTCGTTACACCGCGCAAAAAAGCCTTCGATCGGCATTGTTTCATTATTTATCAACAAATACGCACTTACACTTGCACTTACTCGCGAAAAAAAAAGAAAAAAAAAACAAAAAAAAAGAAGGAAACAACTTACGACTGGGACGCGTGGGAGAAAATCGGTAAACACAATTTTCCCAGCAGATTAGCGATTTATCTCCTCGATATAACCGCTTCTCCGCTTGCCTGCACACATCGCGCACCCGCCGCAGCAGCTGAGGCGCGGAAAGGAAGCGCGAATCGAAGATGCTCGACGATTGGCGCGGCTCGCAAATAGTATTTATCCCGCGTTGATATCGGGAGGCTCTCTCGCGAGGCCGAGGCGCGGAACGGTTTCTCGGCGTATCCGCGGCGGAAAAACGGCGCCCCGAGGGCCGTTCCCCGACGACGAGCGGCCGACGCGTTTCGCGAAAGTGTCTCGACTCGATTTCGATTCGATTCTTTTCTCGCCGCCGCCGAGGCTCCTGACTTTCGTTCGGTTATTTTTAACCGGCGCGGTTTACGATGCTTGCTTTGTCGGGCTCCGTTTCTCGGGCCGGCTGAGAATTAATCGCATTTTTACGTGTTTTGGGGGATTGCAGCTTGTATTCGTTGCGTTTTAACTGCGTTATGTAAATGACGTAAGTAAAGTGGAAGGCGTTAAATTATTGTACCGACGAATTGTTTTGAGTTAATTTATTTTATTTGGAAAGTTTTTTTCTTCTATGCTGCAGTTTCAAAGATAGAGGAAACGCGAAATTTAAATTTAATAGTTGCTGTTTCAAAGTTTGCAAAGTTACGTTCAATTGTATTTTGTAGTTACAATTTCATTTATTGCAGGAAATTTAAATAATTATTCTGATAATTAGCTGGATATTTTTGTGTACATCATTAGTTTATTAGCTTCATTAAAAAACTATAATTTATTTAAAGTTTTCTTTACATCTGAAAGCATTCATAGAATGTATTCAAAGAAATTTCAGAAATTTTAACTGAAGTGTTTGAATACAAAGTAATCGATCACACGTAATACTTTATTGTAGTTAAGATACTTAGTTTTTCAAGTTCAAGATTTCAATCTTTTCTTTCATAAGATGTTCATTTGTATACAATTTAAAAGATATCAATTGTCTTTACATTTTGAATAATTATTTAGATGAAACTTTATGTAACACGTATTCAAAACCTCCAACGGAACTTTTTGTTTTATTTTGACCTTGCACGTAAATTATTTAAAAAACATCACGCATTATTGCTCATTTTTCTTATCTGTTTTGAAACGAAAAGAAAAAGTAACAATTATAAAATATTCACTTAAAGAACGCAGTAACTTTAGTGTCATATATTTCCTTTATCAGAGAAAGCCTTTATCATTATTTTTCCTTTATCATAATTAATTTCCTTTATCATTGGTAAAAAGTGACAAGCTCAATTTAACATGATTCCTTTATTTAAATTCTAAGAAATTCCGTAAATAAATCCAAGTCGCATCTATCTGTAAACTTAGAACAAAAAAATGCTTCTTAAAAGAATAGATATACTATCTTATATGCAATACTCATATCCTTACATAATCCTTAGCCCCTCGCGGCACGATGGCCGATATGTCGAACATAAATTATCGAGTTTTTCACGCACCAAATTCACGCCCCGCAGGATTAATCTCCTTTCACTAAAAATATCCCACGAACTACGGGATAATCGTCGAAAGCTCCCGATGCTCTCGAGAGATTAAACGTCGAATTCCCCCGATAAGCGGGGCGGCGGAGGGGGGGGGGGTCGTACGTGAAAGCAATACGACGATAACGAAGCCTGAGAAAAAGAGAAGCTCGGATTACGGCCGGCTTATTTACATGCTTCGTGCGCGAATTGCTTGCGCGCATATATATATATATATATATATATCTCGGAGGAGAGATACTGCAATGTAGTCGCGAAAGGGTGTCAACGACCCAGAGACCTACCTGAAGCTCGAACCTGCGCTTCTTGTTGCGCAAATGTAGCGCAGCGGCAGGGAGAGAGGAGAAAGAAAGAGAGAGAGAAAAAGAGAGCTTATCTGCAAGGCGTTCTTCGAGCTGCGCTGATTGTGTGCGGGATATTAGCCTTGAATTGTAATTGAGCTAAAAAGTGAGCTCGGTGTAATTGATCCGACGAAGGTTGCCGAGGGAGGCAATTTTGGAAGCAATTTTTGCTTTTAGTTACTAATTAGATGTTTTTTTTTCCACTAATTAGATTTATTAGACATTCAATTCAGTATTCCATGGATAAATATATTAAACTAGATAATAAAAATAACTATAACATAATAACTTTATGTAAACGTCGTTACAGAATTAAAATCCGCATTAAAAATAATAAATGCGTAAAATTGTTAACCTTACAGCAAGCAAAGCTTGCATAACAATATTGATTTTTATTATACGCAATAATTGAATTTTGAAAATTGATTCAGAAACGTTATTTTTGTTTAATTAAAAAAATCTTTTTAAAGAAACATTTGTACATAGTCTATATAGAAAAGTGATGGCTTATTATCATAATAAACATTGATGTTTTATGCGAGTCCACCGAAAAAGGTGCAATTCATCGTTGTTCTATTTAAGACAGGTAGCATTGAATCTTATCGGATTTTTTGCACTTTCACGTTCTATTACTTTTGCAGGAAACAAGTACGTAGTTCAAAACTTGTAGACTCTTTACGACCATGATTTACTTCTTTTACGTAATTGCCTTAGGTAAAAAATCAAAATTGAAAAGATAAAAGATCTTTCCGCGTACCATAAATAGTAGTATAAAATTGATTTCATTGATATAAATAGTATTTATATTTAAATACGATTTATATTAATGAAATCAATCCGTTACAATGATAAAAATAGAATAAAAAAAAATTAATATAATACAATGCAAAAAATTTAAAGTAAATAATTAGAAAACTAATATATTTTTTACTATTCTAAACTACAAGTGAAGCACACAATAACAAAGTAGTAAAGAAAAATATTATTAAGTCTACAGTTTGATTGTCGAAACTTTATAAATCAGTAAACTGCGTTAATAACAGCTTTCAGGAAAATTCAGCGAAAGTCCACTCTGCAGAGCTGCGGCGGCGCACTTCTAGTGTGTCCTATTTATTAGAGTAAAAAGAGCCACAGAATAGACCTTCAAAATCGTCGCACTTCGCGATGAAACAACGCGAATTCGATTCCAGGCAAAACTGCGTTAGCCACTGTTCACCTGGCCACCCTTTAGATTGCATTAACTCGTCGGCAGCGCTTCACGACGTTACGGTTTAAAATAATTACGGACTGTTTTGTTTTTTCAAAACAATTTCGGGATAGTAAGATTGATGCGACATTTTTGGAGTAAACGAGTTAGTTGCTTAATGTGCGTCGCGAGTTTTATGGAAATTATTGAGTGAATGTTTGTTAATGTAATTATATCTGTTTTGTTTAAGGTTTTAAGAATGGAGGACGGAGGCTCGGAGTGTAACAACAATGCAACTTCGCCATGTTCAAGTTCGTCGTCACAACCAATGTAAGTTAACGATATTTTATTTTTCAATGATGTTATAGTCGTAACAACATTTTTTATTTGAAAGTTTTGGCATACTATAATTATAATTGAGTACCGCAACAAAAGCACAAATCAGCTTCTCAACCCTGTGGGAAATTTCACCATTATTTTTGGCCAGCTCACCAGTAAGAGATTTTGCTCATTTGATAGGTCTTCTAATTTCTAGCTGTCCAGCCATAACGTGTGGTCTTTATTCTACAAATTTCGAAAAGACTAAGCATAGAAATTTAATTATAAATGATGAAGATTTCGATTGCGTAATGAAACTACCAGAGTTATTACAAAATGAGTCATTAACAAATCATTATTATTATTATCATTTATTTCTTATTATTATTTTTGATTATTGTTATCATTTTACTATTATCCATTTTTATTTATTAATTATTAATCAATTTTATTATTTAATTTTATTATTATCATTTTCTTATTATTTACAATTTCACCAACATTTCACCAAGATTTTTATGAAAACGGTGTCGTTTTTAGCAGGGTCGTTGGTCAAAAACTAGGCCAATTTTTAAAGAATTCGCCAAACTCTCATGAAGTAATAGTGAAAACTTTCAACAGGGAACACGTGGCGAAAGAATACTTAAACTTTGTCTTTTTAATTTTTAGACAAAACGAGGATAAAAACGTATTTTCAAATTTACACTAAACTAATAAGCGATAATTGAAACTTTTTTGTAATTGTTTGAATCTCTCTCAACTACCCAAGCTTTTTTTAAATACATTTATGCCTCGTCACGACCCTTAGAAGTTCGTAGTTAAACGTTAAACAGTAATTAGGTTTGCACTTGAAGTGAGTCTAACATATACATTTAGTTCATAAATCAGTGCTTACAAAGAACAAAATTTCACCATAGTTTATCGCATAGTTTATCACTGCGCATTTTATTTTATTACACAAAAAATAAAGTTCACAACTTCTTATAAATGATTATTTAAAGTGAAGTATTTTTAAAAGAACAGTTGTTCTTCAGTTTTTTTTATTTTTTCATACTCCGATAATTACGTTTCAACGTCACTATGTTTACATAACATTTTTTCAAGTGCGTAAAATAAATATTATTTTAGACAGTATCCTTTTGGCAAAACTCACAGTTTTTTTATTTGTGTTTGCTGCCAAAAATATATAATTTACAAAAACTTTTGATAATTTTTATCGAAAATTCAAGTGCGCAGAGAGGCGATACCCTTTGAAACACCATGTTCGATTGTGGTAAGACAAAAATTATATAAATAGCTAATACTTGTGTTTACCATTAAGGAAATGTATAAAGTGAATTAATTAATTAATATAATCGCAAATGCTACCTCTTTTGAATGTTTACATAAACTTCTAAAGAGTAAAGTGCACAGGTTAATTTTTGTTTGTACATTTTCTCTAAGGTAACTCAATAATGTAAACCGTAATAATTAAGTGATTTCCTACAAATTCAACATTATATGGGTGATAAATTATGCGCCCAGACTTATCGCTGATCATCTTTTTTTATCACAATTCTTTTTGAGTTCTGTCTGTCTTTGTTATGTCTTTGCACTGCTTCAACTGAATGGAACTTTAGTTAAAAGATTGACAGACTTTTTACCTTTGAATTGAAAGCCTTTTTTAGTACTTTGAAATAAAGCAGATTTAATATGTGATTACTACTGATACTTATGGTTATATATTTTCTTGTGTTCATAAAAAGTATATTAAATCTTTAAGAGGCTTTTGACAAGAAGCGTAAGTTGATCTTTTTAATGTACTTTGTTCCTGATTTTGTAAAAAAAATTGTGCTTATTTGCGTACGCGGTGAAAAAAAGAACACTAAAAGTTTTATTCAGATAAGGAAACGTAAGTAATCAGATTTGCCAGTTTTAAAAATTATTTGCTGCTTTTTCTCGATAATGGATTCTTTATTTGAATGTGAGCTGTGTAGAAATATATTTTCATAATATTTATCATTTTGAATCTAAAAGCAATACTGTCTACTCTTTTAATTACAAATAATTTATAAACTGTTATGCTTTTTGATATCCTTTATTTATAAAGTATGAAAGGTGTATTGAACATGATATTTATACCAGAAGAATCGTTTTAATAAAAATATAAACATGTAATGGTAATACGTATATATGGTTCCCATACATTTTATAAATCGATAAAGGTTTCATTATTTCAACAATTTTATTTCTTACCAATTGACAATAGTTTTGTTTTAAAAACTACAAAGCTTACTGACATTCTACAAAGAGATTTTATTTTAAAATAAATCTTCTAGTAAGATCGCTCTTTATCTCTTTGATCCGCATTTTTTTGTATCACGACATTTTTGCAGTACAAAAAGTAGATTTTCTTTTTATTATAAAAGATATAAACGAATATAAATTTATAAATTCTGGAAGAAACTCAATTTTAATTTTATCGATTCCCAGTAACAAGTGGCTTTCGACTTGAATATCGTCTGGAAAACTTATTCTTCCGAAACAAATCGTGACTTACAACTAAGCTACCCCAAAAATTCTGTTGAATAAAATCTCCCACTTCTTGCAAATGAAATTGCATAACACCTTCCTTGTCCCGTTACGCAACTGCAACCTCCCCCACCCAAAGCCAAGAAGCAAAGTGCAAGAAAAAGCAGGCCGGTATCCGACACCGGGTTTCAAAAAGCCGGCACTTCTTCAAGCCTGCGCGCGCCGCTCACTGCGGGGGAGGGAGCGGAGCTGCGTTGCGACCGGGCGTCGGGCGGTGGGGGGGG
>UCOM01004746.1:0-11298 GCA_900474385.1 Ormyrus pomaceus | reverse complement strand
AGCCCCCCCCCCCCCCCTCCACGACTGAATTTAAGGGATGCGTGTAAAACTTATTATCTTAAAAGTTCTACCCTCCGCCCATTGTTTATATTATATGGACGCTCCTTTTTTACCGGCCGATTATTTATGGGATTCGCGCCCGGCAAAGAATGGAATATCCTAAGTAAGTGCGCTATAAATTGCTAGGAAGAGACAATTAAATTCATTGAAGAACTGAGCTCTAGTCGGATTTCGAAAAGCGGAAAAAGCAGGTCGCCGTTAGTTCAACAATGAAGGATCATGTTTTGAAAAAGTTCACAAATAGCTGCAGCTTTACGTAACTTCATGTAGGATATAATTTTCGTGGAAAAGTTTCATTTAAATCTGGAGGGGTATTGAACAGCTTTTGTGCACTTCTGTGTTATGAATTTACTTGAGCCAAACAATAAATTGTACATTTCAACAGCTTTATTTAAAGAAGAAAAAAATATTTCCTTTCGAGACAACAATCAAAGCATTAATTCAATAAACGTGTTATCGCTGAAATCCAAAGTAAACTATATAAACAATAACTCAGAAATAAAGCACTCAGCATGCGGTTGTACAAAGCTCGGAATTAATTCGCCAACTTATCCCTGTTTCCCACCGTAACTTTCTCAGCTCGATTCAGCGATTCGACGCCCGGCTAAAACTACCGGCGGCACGTCGCTCTTTACGAGGCTCTAAAAATCAGGAATGTTACACTGATTGATACGTCGCTTAAGCATCGAGCATTCGTTCGCCCCCTCCGCGCGTCGCACTTCAAGCCAAATCCTTCATCGGTTGTACGTTATAACAGTAGTTAAAGCATGATGCGCCAGTTATCACACTCCCGCGCGGTTAAGCGTCCTATAAAAATTATACGAGGTGAATATAGCACTCGCACGCACCTGACGGTTTAACGATTGCTATAGCTGCTCATAAACGAGCCTTGAGGGATATGAGCAGGAAAAAAAGGCGGCGCGCGCCGCACGACAGGTCGTTACGCTATGTGTGCGTGTGGGTATGTGTGTGTGTGTGTGTACAGCTCTCTCAATTCAGTTGCAATCTGCACTTGTAAAATAACTCGGGAACCCTTTTCTGCAATAAAAGCTTTCACGCAGGGCGGTCGGAAAAAAGGCTCGGCCTCGTAAAAAAAAGAGAGAGAAAGCGACCTGCGCGCGCGCCATGGTTATTTTCATTTTAAAAGCATTATTGTGCTACCGACGACTGCCAAGACCAATCGTTTAATGGATGTTCGTATGCGCGCTTTTGCAGTGTGGAAGTATCGAATTAAGGTAACAATAACGCGGAAATACGAGCCGGAATACCAATTTGAGTTTTGTCCTTTGACAGGTGTTTTCAGTTTATTTTACGAGCCTTTGAATGAGCTACTGAGTAGCCGTTGTAATAATCTGATTGAAAATTTTATGCTGCGTGAGACATAGATTTAAAAAGACTTTTTTCGGGATTGCAATTCGATTAAGTTTATTGCAGTTCTTTGAATTACTTTACACATTCATATTCGAATAACCTAACTTATATATCTCGATTGATTCAAAAACGGTTTAATAAATTTGAACGCTGCGAGAATACATTTAATTAAATTTCAATAAATTTATTTTAATCATCAAAAATAGATAAATTATTTTAATTGAATTAAATTAACTTATTAAATGAAAAAAAATTCTTTCTAATATCAATTTCACTTTTTAATGAAACTTTCCAGTTTTTACCCAATTTTAGTTTTCCTTCCAATTCAGAAAGTAAATTCTTTCTCTGATCCAGTAAAAAAATTTGAAAAAGCTTGAAATAAATAAATAAATAAAATATTGCAGTATTCATTCGAAGAGAATTAATTGTTTAGCGCAAAAGAATTTACCCACTGAAAGAATCCAGGTATATAGTTTACAAATACGTAAACCAAGAGCGTCAAAGAATAACATCCACTAAAGATACGTACCTTTAACACCCACAACATCAAAAATTCGCTTGACAGAACCAAAGTCGTGCTTTCGAGTTGCTGATCGTTATCACGCTGCACACAATGTACGAGTCATCGCGCCGGCTAACGAACTCATACGTCTTGCGCAGCTCTCTCGCATAGGGGCCGAGAAAGCTGCAGAGGGGCGAAGAAAGCGAGAGAGAGAGAGAGAGAGAGAGAGAGAAAGCGAAGTGCACCTATAGGAAAATCCCTGTAATTCGTTCGATTAACGGCAATTTATAGCAGTAGTCTGTACGAGTTGACCTACATAGCCTTTCCTTCCGCCGTTTCACCTATCTTAAAGGCGCTCCGCGGTTCTTCTTCGGACTCTCCTCATACCTTAGTCTCCTTCTTTTTCCCCTCCCCTCTGGTTCGTTCGTCGATTCCCGGTCGCGCCGAAGCCAAGCCTCTTTTCCCCGCATCTCTTCCCTCCTCTTTATTTCCTTTTTGCCACTTCCTCTCTCCTCTCTCTCTCTCTCTCTCTCTCTCTCTCTCTCTCTCTCTCTCTCAGCGGCTGTTCTTCCTTTCCTCATTTTCCGGCGACATGCCGCGCGGAGTGCAGAAGCATCGGCTATTTTTCTGAAATCCGAAGGAGTCGCTGCACCCTCGGTCTTATTATTTCCTTTTGTTGGCCGCGAGCGATAAAGTTAAACGCGAGCAAAAGACCAGCACTCGCCGACCTCTCTCCCCTCTCTTACCCCCGTCGGCGCAGCTCTCTCGGATCAACGCCGACCTGACCCTAGAGTTTCGTAAGCACACAGCGGCCTTTTTGTTCTTTTCGTCTCATCCTCTCTCTCTCTCTCTCTCTCTCTCTCTCTCTCTCTCTCTCTCTCTCGCCTCCGTTTACGTTTAGTCAGCGATTGCGCTATTTTTTTTCTACGCACGTTTTCGCAAAGCTAAGCTTATATCCGTATAATAAGCGTTTTTTTAGCATTGTGTACCAAGATATGGCTCGTTTCAAAGGCTCGATTGTTGGAAAGATTTATGTTCATCACTTCTAAACGTAAAGTGCTCACCTGCGGGATTTATTTTTTTTGCGAATAGGAAGTTATATTTTTAATGAAGGCTAAATTAGAGAGATGGACGCGTTGACTACAAGTAAACTCTGAAAGGACTGGCAATTAATAAAAAAAAAATTGATTTCAAAAATCTTTGAAGGTAGAGTTCAAAAGACACTTTATGTACGCAGGAGGAACTTTTTTGCTAATAAAACTCCGGAATTTCATTTTGTGTCTTCAGAGTTTAGTTTAAAATTTCGCAAAACTATTCTTTTTAATAAAAATTGATATCCATATTCCATGCAATTAAAATAAATTTCATCATCCCGTTTCGAATTTTATAATTTTTTTCATAAGTTTAAATTGAAATAAGGGTAATGAAAGACTTTTATTATTTACACTTTAGCTTAAATTTTAGACCATCGAGAAAATCTGAACTAGAATGCAATACTGACCGTTAGCATTATTTATTTTTATGAAATTTCATTAGAAATTCATTTTTTTATATTTTATTATTTTATTGAAATTTTTTTATTTTGACTCTAATGAATGTTCTATCACATTCTTTGATACTTCTAGAACACATTTCTAGAATAAAAAAACATTGAGTTTTTTGATGATTTTTGACTGTACCCTACCCTTAATATCTTTGAACCTAATAAGTATAAGCTGCGCAACGAACTCAACCAAAATATAAAAAAATCTACCTTTTTCCAAAATTTCAAGTCAATTGGAGCTTCTTAATAAAATGTAAAGAAAGCTACTTTAAATAATCGTAACGAAATGAAAATAATAATAAACTGTTCTAATATTTTTGTGATTTATTTAATAAATTTACTGTTGTCGTAAACAAATGTTCGTAAATTTGTACATTAAATTGAAGCTTATACGAAATATTGAAAGTTCAATTACACTTATAACCGTAAATGCATATGTATTAAATTTAGTTATTTTTAACATTGTAAAACATCAACAGTATTCTGCGACTCTATCGAACCAAGTTAGACTATTTGTATGGATGCCGTCGCACTAGCACTATGCAAAAACGTTATTGAAGTACGTGCTGCAACAAAAAGTAACGCGCAATTACATAGACTTCGAACCCTAAACTCACCGCGATTGTCAAGTAATCCCCCTATAAAACCTCGCTAAGAACTCCCTCCCCGCTTCTCTTTATCCGCAACCGTACAGAAACAAAGTTTACCCTTCAATATGAAGCCGCACCTTAGACCCCCTATAAAGACATACATATATTCAGCCGCAGACAACAGCAAGTGAATACAAACTCGCGCCTTACACGCATACGCAAAGAAAAGCTCTCCAGCGATAACCGTAGAAGGGCCGTAAAGACGTGTGCGGGCGCGCGCGCGCGCGCGTCGCTCGTATACAGATTTATGCAATCACCCTGGAGAACGTATATAAAAGCTTGGCCGAGTTATATAACCCTTCCGCAGCGGTAGAGACGTACAGACGTTGGTACACGTAGCGGAATCGAATAAATAAAAGAGGAAGAACGAAAAAAGGAAGCAAACGAAGGAAAACAGAGCAGTGCGCGCGGGCAGGCCGTTAAGATAATGCGCTGCTGCTCGCCTCGCTCCGTTCCGTTCCGTGACGCGCGTAAAAGGCCCCTCCGCGTATTTTCTTTCCTTCTCCTCCCTACTCCCTCCCGTTGTTATCGTCGTCCGAGGCGAAACGCGCGACGACTTATTGTCGTCCTTGCCGCGTGTTTCGCAAGATAAATTCCGGCGGCGTCGGGCGATTATACGCGCCGCGGAGTATACCAAGCGCAAGCCGCGTAATGGACCGAGGCCTCTTCTCCTCTCTCCTGCATTATTAGAATTCTGACGCAAAGGAGATATTTCGACGAGGGCTCGAAACGTTAAGGGTGCCGTTTTGCTCGGCTTATTGATATACTATTTCCGCGCTCGATCGCTCGAGCCGATTTTACTGCCTGTCTTGTTGTATCGATCTGACGGGCTCGAGGGCGTTTAATTCTTTTACTGGTTACGGAAGATACTCGAGGTCCTTGTTATGCGCAGTCCGGAAATTGGGTCGAATTGCGGAGCTACTTCAGAAACGATAAATCCCGGCTCGCATGAAAATTGAAAGCATAAACAAAAGCTACGGCGTGTAATCCTCTGATATTATTTTTCTCTCCCGAAGTATTTGCGTTGTAAAGCATACGGTCACGCAGTTATGAAGCGTAAAAGCCGCTGGCGCGATCCACAACCGTTTTGATATAAATTTTTTATTTAACTTTTTTTACAAGCCAGTACATTCGACAACTTTTCTATTGCGAAAGGAATAAAAAAAAATAATAAATAAAAAAAAACAACTCGGATGTTCTTTCTCGAATCCTTTATAGAAGGACTCTTGAATTTCAGTTCAAACATTTTATGCACTCCCTCCTCCATACCCAATTCGAGGAAAAGTCAGAAGCTGGCGAGCAGCCTACAGCTCCTTCCTCCATCCATCCACTTCTACAGCCCTTGAGAAGCTCGATTCATTTTAACGCGATTGTATAATTGCCAAAAAGCGAAGGAACGGTTCCTGAAAAAGTTGCTCAATTTATTGGTGACGCATTAATCTTTTTTTTTACTCGCTCGCGTTATCTTTGAGTTCAGATGTATTAAATTAAGCAGTTTGTTTTCGAAAAATTTTAAATCACTCGCTTTCGCATTCCATGCTCTAAAAAGATAACAAAACGCTAACCTATTTGATAAAAATTTCACAAACATTTCAAAATCGCTTTGCGAATTGCATTGAGAAGGCTTAAATTTTCAGTCGCAGTAAACGTTCGAAACGAGCGCATAATGTAAAACAAGCTGTATTCGCAATTCAGCAATAAGTAACACAATTACGCGAGAGGTGCGGGTATATCGCTTTGAAACCCCTCGGCGTTTCAAAGCATTCGTCCAAAAATATCAAACACCTCTCCTTTCGTACCGCCATAAGCCTCGCGCTCGGTCGCGCAGGAGGAGGCAGCCGCGCGGAAGCCTCTCGCCAAGTCGAAAGTTTGATGTCCAAGCCGCTCTCACGGCCAGTTCTGGGGCTTACCGAACGGACGCGTTACTGCCCTCCCCCCTGTCCGTTGGCGCCTACATACGGCGTGAATTACGAGCGAGACGCTCGGGGAAACACACATGTATTCCGAGCTTCGGCGGTTTCGCTGTTTCGCTTATCGATTCGCCGACTGACTCTGCCCTCTCTGTCCCTCTCTGCTCTTCTCTTTCCCAGTGCGTTCGCGCTGCTGCTTGTTGGCGAGCGGCTTTGCCGAATAACCATTGATCAGTTTATGAAAGCACGATACGGGTAATAATGCTATTCAGATTCGGACGCAATTCACGAGGAGGTCTTAATTGTGAAGCGAAAGTGCTTGAGATATATCAAAGGAAGATAAGTAGATTGCCAGCGGTAAGCTTTCGAACTTTGCTGTGAATTTTAACTTGTAAACTTTGGACGCTGGCTGGATAATTTTTGTTGTTACAATCAGAGCGGAGATGGAAATAAAAGAAGCTCGATGATTAATTTAATTTCGAAAATCCGTAAGGAGTTTGTGCTAAAAGAGGAGAATTAAGTTGGCGTGAATTTCTAATAATGTAAGTGATATGCTTGGCACTTATTTCACGAAGTAAGACAGCGCTGCGGTCTGACTAAACTCGGAATTCATCTACTTAACCGCACGCGAACATACATTGTAAGCATTCCGGCTAATTTTATTCGCGTACGAATAATCAAAAGAAAAATCTTTTAATTAAGAAAAGGCAAGTAATTATTAATTGCAATAATAACTTTAAAAATAAATGGTATATTCTTTATTAATATCTACATTTCATCTTCTAATAAAAAATTGAATGATTTATCTGACTACTGCAGACGTTTCTTGAATATTCCACAAAGTTAATAATCTTGTAAGATCATCTTTTAAATTGATTTTCAAATTCAAAAACTATCAGGCATAAGACGCAGACATAAAACGTCATTTACACTTTTAAATAAAATAAAGTATTAAAAATTAGATTTCAAGACGATAACAGGAGAACTTAAGCTTTGCAAGAAACATATTTAATTTACTCCATATTTAATTTAATTCAACGTCTGATTGTTTAAATATTACTTAAAATCGATTTATATTTCTACAACAATTATCCTCAGTTACTATCAAAAAATGATCCATGCAAATAAGTGTATAAATTAATTCTACACTTCTGAAAAACTTGGAAAAATAGTAAACAGTAGATGTTATTGACATGAGTAAGCATCAAGAATAATTTCATAATAATTGCTTGATTAAAATTGAGTAGGAATTCCGGGCAAAAACAATTTTTGTTTGATAAATATTACAATAAAAGTATTTCCTCGATTCCCCGAATATTCTTTCACATCGAAGAAACATTTCATAAATCATCCCGACCCAAGGAAAACATATTTCACAGCAATCATCGCAATGACACGACGGAAATTCGTGAACGCTTAACCGAAACCCATATACATACAAAGCGAAGAGCGGCATCGAAATCTATGCTCATTGGAGGCAGCGATAATTCATTCGAACGATACATTTTTCTTAGCTCCCGCGATCTATACAGCAAATACACGAGGAGGAAGCGGCGCTGGCGGCGAGCGTATAGGAAGGCCAGCGAAAACGACTTCCTCCCATCGCGAAGCCGAACCGCCGGCCGCATTAATCGAAGCTCTGCTCCAATTTCCCCCGGCCGCCGCCGCCGCCGCCGCCGCCGCGCGCGAACGCCACCTGGAGCCGTAAATCAGCAGCGTCTCATGAAATTCGGGCTCATTTTCCGCCCGGCAAATTCGCCCCTTCTGAAATTTCGCGCGCGCATGAATTCGCGCGCTGCCGACGCGTGGCGTCGCCGCCGAGTGCTTTTCGACCTCGCTATAAATACGGGCGCGCACGTCGATCGAGGGCTTGTTTATGCCTCGCGGGATCCGTCGTAAACGCGGACGCGAGCTCTTGTTTTTGCGCAGCTCTTTTCGGGGGGGAGGAGTCTTAAATTCGCCGCACAAAGCCATTAACTAGGAAGAGCGCTGAAAGCCGCGATGTAAACACGGCTATTTTTCGTATTTACGGCTGAGTAGGAATCGTAAAACGCGCTGTGCAAACCGATTTTGGCTTTCGACAGTGCGTCGCGGAGTAGATTATAGACATTAGACTCGTCGGGATTAATTTTGATATATTTGAACGCCGGTAAGCTGGGAGCTTCAATTGTGCGCGATTTTAAAAGCAGTATGGCTCTTCGGAGCGAACATTTTTTCGCTTCGCTCGATTTGCGTTTGAATATTGGTTTTCGACGATTTTGCGCCGTTGCCTCTGAATGAGCTCAATTTAAATCTATAATATTTAATATAATTCGCTTAATTTATGCCGAATAATTGTATACAAATCTAACATGCTCGATAATACATCCAGGAAAAGATAATACGCTTGAACATGAAATTTCTCAATAAATTGGTCCAAGTATTAAATGATAAACCTGTTATATGCCAAAACTATATATAAACGCTTTTACCTTCTTTACTCTATTTTGACTCTACATTTCTGATTATAATACATTAACGCTTAACTATTTCCACCGACAAGAGCTTCGCTCGCAACGTAGTGGAATTAGGATACATTGAACATCAAAGCCAGTGCGCCAAACCACCAGATATATTCCAGCGTTAATGCTAGACTGAAGAGAGCATTGCAATGATCAGATATCCGTTTGGGCAGGAAAGTGCAGTGACGCCCAGAGAGTCACGTATCAGTCCCCCGGCCTACGCGAACGTGTCAGTAAAAGCGGCTCGAATTTTGCGAGTTGGCGTATATACCGTCGACGTATCGAGAGACGAGATAGAGTGGCAAGCGAGTTCTGAGGTGGCACTGAGGTAAATGCAGAAGTAAGCGTCCGGGCTCGATGCTTTTCCATCGCTGTTTTCGCTCGTTCGCTACCGAAAATAGGTTCATCTTTGATTCGGGTTTGCGTCGTTGGCGATGTCATTGTAGGATTTTAATTAAAGTCATTTTAAAGGAGGCTATTATTTTGATTTATTCGTTATTTTTGAAGAAGATTCTTTTTATGCGAATTGTCATTGAATTTATTATCGAGGAAGCATTGAAGTAGCATTAATTAAATGGAAATGTTAATGTATCTTATTTGAAAACTCAAAAATACCTCAATGATTTATAATGTATTTCATGAATCACAAATTATTTCCTCGGGAAAAACTAATTTTCAAAATCAATTAGATCTTATTTTTATTTTTTCGAAATTTAATTAATTTTTCACAAAGGAAATTTCCCGGCATATTAGAACGTAGCATTAAAAGGCAGAGCAGATCGTTTAAAAAAGAACACAAACGATCGAGCCAGTGTAGTAAAATGAAGCAGCATATTAGAAGGCGAGTAAAAGACTCATAAGATACTTTGAGTGCAATTTAACCGCTTTGATTGCGCGATAACTTCAAAGGTTCCTCCCTCCTTACTTTATTAAATATCCATCAATAAACTCAGCCTTAAAAACATATTAAAAACGAACTCCCGAGCTAGGCTATTACTTAGCTCAAAAGAAGCGAACGAGACTCTCATCAAAAAAATTCAAGATACGCGCGGATAACAAAACCATAATCAGATTCGAAACGCAGTGCAGCCGAGTGCGCGCGCGTCCAGCCCGTTGCCGGGCAATCGGCCGCGAACGGCTCTCGCATGCTCGCAATTTCGAAAACAATGAAATTTCCCCGGTGCGGTATGCGGGCGCGGATGATCGGGACAGTGCAGGCTGCGCGGAGCGCGGCACGATTGTCGAACGCGGAAAACATAGCTTCCAATCTGCGCAATATTTTTCAGCTCGGGCGCTATAAAAGTCGTTTGAATAAATGTCAAAGAGGGCCGGGGATTCAATGGCAGATGGATTTTTAACGCTTTCATTCGTTTAATAAAAGAACGCGCGCGACCGGTACGCGAATCTGACAAAATCGTTCTTTACCTACTTTAACTTCTGCCGGCGCGGACTCCGTGATAAAAAAAAAAAAAAAAACGTCGCTCGTTTACTTTTACGGTAAGGGCCGCTGTATCAACGAGCGTAAAGTTTATTAACATTTTAAGACTATTCGTAAATCTTCGGCTCCGGAAAAATATGTAGGATATTTTTACGGCTCGTAAACGAGTCTTGATTTATAAAAAAATAGCGCGCACCTCTAATACTCCCCGACTGATTTAATTATCCTTTAAATTTGGAATTCCTTTTCGACGCAAAAATACAGTCGCATCGGAGCGGGCAAACGGTCGAGCGAACTCTTTCGAGCAGTTCATAAAATTCTCCTAAATTATGCATCCGCAGTCTCCCATCCTATTTTGAACGAGGAGGCAGGGAAGCGCAAAAAAGCCATGATTACGCTCAACTATGCGTAACCTAAATGCCGGTACTCGGTGACACTATATCACTTACCTACTGCAACCGAGAGAGCAAGAACTCGAAGGCTTTCCTCCTGCATACATTCTGCGAGCTTAAAGTGGGCAAACAAGTCTGAAATTTAAAGCCCCGCGATACTTCGACGCCGAGCGTTGCTCGGTCAATAAACACTCTTTCTACCTGCTTGAGCAAAGGGACGTATAGCTCGCCGAGGGGAAACTACGGCGACCCTGTGTTTTACAAGTTTTACGCTTGATGGGCATGCGCATTCGATGAAGATTTCTAACTTCAAGGTTGCCGGCGTGAAACGGTATGCGAACTTAAATTAAGTTCGTCGCGGCAATATGCGTTATTAAGTTATTTTGTCTTCGCGAAAGGGAAACGAAGTGTTTTAAATTATGCGCAGCTCTCGTTACCGACAGCTATGGATTAATCAAATGTATGCAGAAACGCGAACAAAGAGAAATTTTATTGTCGGACATATCGAGAGTCTTATTATCATATGAATTAATATTTGCTTGGTATAAACAGAATGAAACTCTTAATTAATACTCGACAATACTTAATTTATACTTCGCAATATTTCCATAACTTAACATTCGCACTAAAAAAAAAATCGAACTCTTCACCTCGGTATTACTAATGCAATTAGCTTGCATGCTCATTTTTAAAGCAGCGGCGCGGTTTTTAAGTCCCGGCGAATAAAAAAGAGAGAAAAAGAAATCTAAAAGCCCAGGTAATATTAATTAACCGGGCGAGTATCGCGAGCAGATAAAAACGCAGACGCTGAAAGTAAGAAAAAGGTTGAGTGCAAGGCAGCCGCGCGCTCCACGAGTGGATTAAGCGTATCTTGGGTTTTAAGCTCGGGTTCGTGTGTGCGCGTACGTGAGAGCACCCCCCCCCCCCCCCC
>UCOM01004745.1:0-11299 GCA_900474385.1 Ormyrus pomaceus | reverse complement strand
ACACACACACACACACACACACACATCCATACAGACATTTTTCAAAAATCATTTATTCTTGTTCCTGACACCTTAAAATGCAGTTATAACCGTTTTTTCGAACAACTCTAAAAATTACTATCACAATGCTTCCTCTAGGAGGAAGCAATAATATATAGAATATATTATAAATAATATATAAAAAATAATGTACAGAATAATTATATAGATAATAATCTATTAATTATATAGAAACATTATATTTAAAATGTTATCTTCTTTTTTAAAATTACTGTGCATAAAAAAGTAAGAAAAATTTAATTGCTCAATCTACATGTCAAATTAGCAGCGGTTTTTTCATATTAATTTCACATTTTATGATCCATTACATAAAATGGATGATATTGTAAATTGATTAATTTCAAAATTAGATCTGATTTTAGCTATAATTTTGTTAAATTATAACTTTTGCATATTTTGCTATTGTTGATTCCAAAAAATTGTAAAAAAGTAATCTAAAAAATTGTTTCAATACAATATTATCAATTAGTATCATTGTATTTAAAAACAAAACCGCTGCCAAGTCATTGGCAGTTAGCTTCCTCCTGACTAATTTATTGTTCCAATATTATCTCGTTTTTATTATTATTTTATTTTTATATGCTCATTTTAGAATTTAATGGAAAGCTTAAACTCTACCGGCGCATCGGTTAAATCTTAGGTTTTCAGGACATCCTGAAGTGCTCATTGTTACAACTCGAATGCTTTCATCATACTTACCGAGTTTTTACATTTTTTAAAGTATGTCTCCATGTCTGAAGGCTCCAGCGTTAATATTGTCTTACGTTCGCATAGGCTAATTTGGAAGTGGCTTTATGTCAGCGATGGAACGACGACAACGTCTTTTATGTTCACCCTGCATCAGTTGGACTCTTTATTGAGTTTGATTCGTCGGCCTTTAAAAATCTTGATTGCTTATACGTTTTCATTTATTAGCCCTCGTTTGCATCCTAATCGTTAATTAGCGCACGACGATATACGTCGCCCGATTCTTCATTGAGCTTGATCTTTTATGTATACAATTTATACGATAAATAGGGAAAAATTTGTCATTAAAGAGTTACTAGTAATATTATTAAACTAAAAAATGTCGCGAAGCAATTGGCAATACAATAATTTATGTTAAAGTTTATTAAAAATTACTTGGCAGAATATTTACCAAGATTTACAATTAAAATGATCAACGGAGATGTTCAAAATATTAATGCTCATGCGAAAGGTTCTCGTGTAACGCAAGACAATGCATTATGTTCTTCTGAGAATTAAAGGATTAATAATAAAGTTAGAGTCCGCATCAGATGTTTAAACAAATGGCGATCACAGGTGGCTATTACTTTTAGGGTAACCATTGTTGTTATGGAAAAAACTGTGTATCAAATAGCTATTTTAGTTTATTTCAAACGTATATTACTAATAATAGTTGAAAAAATCAAAATTAATTGTATAAGCGTCGCTGAATGAAAAATTTTTTCAATAGAATTTGATTATATCAAGTTCGTTTATCGATGATGATGAAATATTTGATAAGAAAGTATTGCAATGCTTTTTCCCGAGAAAGAGCTCTCAACGAATGGCGTGCTCGATTTCAGTATAAACATAAAATTGTTTTTGCCCATATATTTGTAAAATATACAGGCCCATCAAAGTCACCGGGCAATAAATCAGCAGCAGAAAATCCGAGGATGCTGGGCAGCGACGAATACGTCATCGCGAAGCGCTCTCGGCTCTCGACTCTCGGCTCTCGGCTCTCGAGCTCCTGAGAGAGCGCGTACACGTCTTCCTCGGCCGCGCTATAAAGAAACGATTACGCGAAAAGGCCGTAAAAAGGCTCTTCTCCTGCTCCTCTGCCTCTCCCTCTCGTTCTCCTTCGTAATCGAAATCTTTCGCGAACATCCTAAAGCCCGGCCTGCAATGCCTCAAAATTTCGTAAAAGAAGCTCCTTTATAATATGGATGAGGACACTACTTGGTTCTCACGTAAACGCACTTTTCTTTAGCCTTCACAGTACTACTTTGCAGTTGTCAGTGCGCATTATTATGTACACCGGAAATCGTTTGAAATAATAATTATAACAGTAAATTTTTTTTTCTTTCATTTTTAGACTACATTATATATTTATTTCAAGCAAAAACATTATTTCCAAGTTTTTAACAAGATAATCTTCGCTTCACTTATCTTCATGCGATGCATGACACATTCGCCATTTACAGATTTATTGATTTTTCGGTAAAACGCCAGAAATATTCCGTCTCATCTTTCCTTTCTTCACCCATCACTGTTATTCTAGACGGTATATATCTAATTACACGTCTTTCTCCCTCGTCTTGAATTCGACACTTCTTAACTTCCGCCTTATTTTTATGTTTATTAACGAAATTAAAATTATTCAAAAGAAAATTTTTAGAAAAATAAGTATTTGAAATAAGCATGGAAGGATATACTATTTGGAGATTCTAACGATATAAGCGACTAAAAATACGACTAAAAATACTTTGACATGTTTTTACTAAAAATAAAGAGATGAGTCGTTACCGAAGTAAAGTTTAAAAAAGAAACTTTTTTTCAAAGATATTCTTGAGAGATTTTTTTCGAAAGTGTACAATAATAGTGAGCAATGTTTATAATATATATATGAAAGAAAGATTTTAATATAGTTTTAGACATATTAAATGTACTGATTTTAATAATTAGACTGGTAAATAAAGGTTATTTTATCGCCATTTCTTCTTACTGTTAAATGCACAACTATTTGATGAGTAATGAATTCTCTGGAAAGTAGTACCGAAAAAATGTCGCAGGAGACATTTGAAAAGTATAAAATGAATTTTGAAATCCAATCAATCTACCGAGCAACATAGTCGTCCAAGCAATAATTGCCTCTTATCTCCGCGTCCATCCCATCTCGCGACTACTTGGCCGTGTCAAGGTGTAAGAGCGCTCGGAGAGGAGACAGGCCGCCGAGAGAAAGAGTCCGGGATCGTAGGTGGAGGGGCAGATTCCCTCGGCTGGCTGGCTGGCTGGCTGGCTGGCTTTGCAACATTATTCGGCCGCTCAGTCACCGATGCACCGCCGATTATCGCGCCGGCTCGGCGGCCCCGTCTCTCTCTCGCGCGCGCTCTCTCTCTCTCTCTCTCTCTCTCTCTCTCTCTCTCTTTCTCCTTATTCCTTATCTCCGGTGCCTACGTGTCGCGTAGGTGGCACATATACCTTTTCAGTGCTTTCCGCGAAATGACGTGACTGTGCTTTTGGTGCCGAAGCGTCCCTGCCCATTCCTGTGAGATGAGAGACAAAAGCTGACAGAGCCAGACCGGCTTTCAGCGGTGAGTGCAGCTGCTATAATGCTTTTATTAACTAGATTCTTTTTCCGTTCGCGTTCGACGCCGATGATGGACACTGAGTGAGCATCTTAATACAGCGATGTAGCGCAAGAATCGCGATGACGGTGACTAATGACTCGACGAGGCAGAGAATGGAATTGCATAAATCCATTTTGCGAGTTTCTAATTAGTTACGAAATAACTAATAGCTAAACTTTCGTTGATCGTCATCCGTTGATATACGACACATATCTCTTCTGCTTCGTATTTTCGAGGGGAGCTATCATATTCTAAGACAAACTTTACTTGACGTAAACTGAAGCAACCGTAAAAATAAGAATCGGAAATTCCGGAATTGAGATTGAAAAATAGCTTCATTTACGATTACGATTAAAACATACAAGACAAGATAAGTAGTTGGACAGGGAATTTCTGTAAAACTTGAAAAGATTGCTAGAGATTGCGAAAGATCGTGTGAGATGAAATCTGACGCATAATATTATATTAAAAATACCTTCAATTATGAAGAAACCGAGGAAAAGTGTTATCGAGGTAAAAAGATCGTGACTTCGCACAAAGTTTCTTCGAGATTGTGAAAGTTGAATCTAAATGGTTTAAGAAACAATGAGTCGGTGTTGCCTTCTTGTTTAAATGGCGAATTTCTAATTTGTAAAGTAATTTTAACGATAAATCAAAGATAAATAAGTAATTCAGATTTTCTGACATATTTTTCTAAATATTACCAAAATCGAGGAGAATTTCTTTGACAAATATAGGCTTGCTCGACTTCCATATAAAATTAGCGATTTCTTAGCGAAAATTATTCCGCGATAATCGGGTAATGGTAACAAGACGTCGAGAATACGTATATAGCCCGTCGCCGAAAAGAAACAACTCGGGGAAAGCGATGATCGATCGATAAGATAAGCTGATAAATAATTCTTTATATGAAAAAGCCGCAATCTCCTACATGGCGGCTAAAAAGCAGAAGAGCTGCGCGCGTAAATGTGCAAAGAAATGGATTTTACACTGTGATTTTTGGTCGGATTTACGAGGAGCTATTAAATGCGAGAACGAGAAACGTTGCGTTAATTAATGACGGGGATGAGAGATCGAGCATCAGTTTTGAAGAAAAGAGAAAAACTCTAGGAGGAACAAGGAATAAGTGGCTCGACTATACAGTGATATTGTAACGGGACAAAATTTCATCACGGATTCTTACTTTACTGTAGAGAATTGAACACTTTGCTTTTGATGATTCTTCTGCGTATCGCGAGCATCGCAACAATTTTTTTAAATTGGGCTATCTATTCCAAGTAAGTAAAAGAAGACTAAATATAACTTCACCTGCACAAACATTTCCGCGTGATATATTGTAACTGAACAATGTCTTATAAAAAATAGGAGAGATTATCATTTATGCAATTAAAAATCTGTCGACATTAAACCCTTCCGAAGATGAGCAAATAGCATCATAGTTTTATGACTAAAAAATATAATCTTTCTAACCACGCTATATTCCAAAATAACATTTTTCATTTTGCTTCCTTCTTAATTATAAACTTAAAAGTGATAATTAAAAAATAATATTATTGGACTTGTGAAAATGCTATTCTTATGTACATACTGACGTTATTGCTTTTTTAAAAGTGATTTCGATTCAAGCAATTATAATTCTAATATTTGGAAAAAATTTTGGTGAAAAGACTATAGGACAGTATCAAGAAAGATAAACAGAATGCGACGTTAAAAGCCGCGTTAACTGGTCGAGCCGCACTCGTTAAAATTTCCATATTTCTTGGCGTCATTCTCGATTAACCCTGAAAGGTGAAAAAAAGCGTATAGAACGTTAGCTGAGCGCGGTGCGCAAGATAGAATATATATCCACGGCGAAGCAACACGTGCTCGCGATCGAGATCACCGCAGTGTTTTTGTTTCCTTCAAGGCGACCGATTTTAATGCTCGATATATCGTCATTATCATGCTAATAGCGCCACTCTAACTACCTACTAGTGCCTCGTCTATATAAAGTCCGGTCGGGACTCGCAATCGAGTGAGCAATGCGCCTCTGGAATAAAAATAAGCGATCGTGATTAGAATCGGCAACTATTTTCTAATTGCTTGCGTAAAGAGTTTGCTTCAAAAAAGGTTGCCGATACAGTTTTTACCGAGTCCAATCACGATTGAGAAAGTTTAGGAGGGAGGAATGGAATAGATTCCCATTATAATTACTTGCAATAAAGCCTTTTTGACTTTAATGCAGCATTTGTCTAAAAGATGATTCCAAATAATTGATATATATATATTATACATAAAAAAGAAAAGTCCTTTTTACCGTCGACATTTCGACCCTGTTTGCTTCGCTGACATTGTTAAATATTTTTAAACAAATTATTTTCTGGAAAACCCTGCGACCGTTCGTTCTTTTTTTCTGCGTATTAGAAATTCAAAACAAGGCCTGAGCTTTTCTTCTTCCAAACGAAGAATGAATTTACATTCAAATTTTGACTTTTATTCTCTTTTTTAGTCAAAAATCTTCGAGCAAATATATACCTATGAATTTTAATCATGGATTTGGAATTTACGTTTTTAAATATACGTATGTGTATATAAGTTATAATAATGCAAAGATTGTAAGTTACGCAAATAAAATGTAACGTTTATGTAATCTAAACACCCAGATACTTAATTTTTCTCTGGATTTTTCTCGTCATTTCTGTCGTCAATCTCGATTGTTATATATGTATATTAAGTAGAAACAAGTTTGAGTAGATTGGGCCCTATCTTTTTAACTTTTTTTTATAGCATTTCATCCGAGGTCCTTTCTTTCGACTGATCAGTAAAGCATTCTAATTAATTATTTTACTTATTTTATTTCTAAATAATTAAGCTGCACTTTAACCGAGCAAGCGTTAGCAAAGGAAGTATTTGCTAGTTATTATTAAATTTTTATTTTGTAATTTACTATTTTATTTACTATTTTACTTTCATGAAAAAACAGTTACTATATATAACATAATTAGTGAATAACTTAACTATTTGAAATATCTTGTGAGTTTTCTGAAATCCACGTGAAATTTAAGCTAAAATCTCAATGAATGGAGGACTGCATTGGTCCACGAAAATTCTCTTGCATCATACTCTCTCCTCTCATCGAACTCTCGGCCTCCTTAAAGCCTCGCAGCGACTTTCGAGTGTAGGTCTATAGGTGCAGCCGCTCGCCGTTGCTGCACTTCCTCGTCTTGCGCTCGCAACAAGTGGCCGTTCTTCACCAACACACTTCCACGAGCCACACCAACTTTCTCTCTCTCTCTCTTTCTTTCTGTCCTGGAGGGGAAGGGGAGCAGCAGCGTACCGAGAAAAGAGAGGAGCGACCGAGCGACCGACCGGTTGCACATGGATACTTTCACAACGCGAAGTAACGGCGCGTGATGCTGCTGCTGCTGCTGCTCCTCGAGCGTCGTCCTCTCTTAGCGAAAAAAGGCCAGCCACGTTTTTCGCACGCGCGGCCTCCTTTCTCGCGCAGCACAGTAGGCGACAAAATAAATAAACTCGCCTGCGTACGTGAGTGAGTGCGGCGCTCCATTTGTTTTCCAAGCGGCGTCGGTTATTACCGCCGAGTGGAGACCGTTTATTTTTTTTCAACAAGGGTGCGCTCAATTGTGTCGTGTGCTTTTTTCTCGGTAGTAGCTGCGAGCGAGAACCAAAACGTAAGGATCACGAACGCTATGGATGTAAATGTAAGACGTAGAAGTCGATGGAGGCATCGAGGAGATACCAGCCGTTAGTGTTTTTTCAGAACAGAAGGTGCAGCGTGCACTCGCGTTCGCTCGCTCTTTTCAGTGGTGTGGATATTGTTTTGGAATGTTTATTGTGAAAGTACGGAAACGTGCTTCTCGCGATGGTGAAAAGAGCGCGAGGTTGACTTCCTGCTGCCAGATAAAATTTAACTTGTTATCTGTATGTATAAAGAAAATGTGTTTAAGGAACTTGTCTTTTATGTGGAGAGATCTCATTAATGAGTCATTCTCTGATAGCAATATACTAATCATAGCTACATTAACTTTGATACTTTATCTAATAACAGTTTGTGGTAGGAAAATATGACATATCTATGAAGTATACTTTTGTGAACTTTGTATTTGTTGATTAGGTAATTGATTGTTCCATTAATATACAGGAATTTGATAACTTATGTGGCTTCTAGTCTCATAAAGAATAGTAACTTCTATTTTTCAAAAATTTTCAAAAATATATTTTTCATTTCAAATTTGATCAAACAGTGAATAAATAATGCAAAATCAAAATATTAAATATTAAATATAAAAAACTGACCCAAATCAGTTTTAATATTATAATTTTATAATATTTATTAAAAAATTGTTATTATTATCAAAGAAATTAATAAATTTTCAATACTTAAAATTTACCACAAAAAATGTATACCATATTTTTCTGCTTCTTATTAAAGAATACAATTAAAAAAATGATACCATGCAATTAAAAGCAAGATTATAAATTAATTGAGTAAAGAAGAATTGTTAAAAAACTACAATAAGAATAGTAGTAAAATTATTAATATTAAATTTTTATTTATAGGAGCACTAACAATTGCCTGAAGTCACCGAAAGTAATTACCAGGCCAACAAGGACAAGAAGAAATACATAGTGAAAAGGCAATGTGTGCATAAAGGGGAGAGAAAGCAAGATAGGGAAAAAACTAACTCTTGGAGTTAATGAACTCATTGTCTGTTTGACTCAAAGATTACATCATAGTGAGTGACCATGATGAAGTTCAAATCACTGTTCAGAAGAGGACAGCAGAGCCATTCCTCCCACCAGAAACAGCATCGACAGCGATCCAATCAACAACAACAGGTGGCTGCTCAGACTCAAAGCCAACAACAGACTTCAGCCTCTGAAGACAAAACAAGGAGGTCTAGCAACGACTGGCTCTTGTCCTCTTCTACTTCTTTGGGTTACCGTGAATCCAGAAATAACGGACCTCAACAATCTGCAACTGGAAAGAATCAAGCAAATATACAGGTAAAATACACTGTTTTATCTAAAAACTTGTATATGTTAATTATGTAAATTGTTTAAACTATTTTAGATTCAAGTAGTGTTATTATTTTATTATTTTGAATTGTAATTTAAATGAACATATAAAATATTCTCAGTTGGAAACTTACTTACACATGCTCTTAAATTATAGAAAAAACTTCTTTAAATTCTATAAACATCTTTGATTGTATTTAGTTTAAGTTTGGAAAAACTAAAAATCAATTTTTTTATATGTTAAAGTGAGATAAAAAAAATAATGTCATACTTCTTATTGTTTCAACATATTATCTTCAATAATTGTTTGTTTTTAATTTTATTATTTTTGATATAATACAGGCATACTCCAACATTATAAGATGACGCGAGAAACACAATATTTTTATATTGTTCTTATGTTTTATCTTTTTTAATTTTTATTTAAGTATTTAAAAAAAGAAATAAGACGACCAAATTATTTTTACATACACTATAGATTTATCTAATAAAAATTTAATGCAAATTTCATAAAAAATCAAAAGAGTTTTCAATTCGGCTATTTTATCAGAAAGTTTAGCACTAAGAAAGAAGGTAAATAAATCAATAAAATTAATGGAATTTTCGCAGGCTGGAAGTATATCGAGCGTGCCGACCGCAGCAAACGTGACGACGACGGTAGCGGTAGTCCCGACGCCGTCGTCCAAGGTCTCGACTGGTTCGAGACCGTCGGTGGCGCCCGACTGCCTGGCCCGGCTGCAGGAGCTCGAACGCGAAAACGAAGCCCTGAGGATGGAGCGGGCCCGGCTTGAGGCGAGCTACAGAAATGTCGATAGTAAGCGCTTCGACGAGCAGCACGCGGAGATTGCCCATCTCAAGGTGCGTCCATCACCCCGCTTTCCCTTGCTTGAGCGTTCCGCTGTTGTTCCGCATCATGAGGTATAATAGCAAAACTTTCTGTTCACATTATTCAACTATTAATGGTGGCTACAATTGCCGGCTCGATTGTTTAACGAGAAAATAAAATTTAACAGTACTCGATAGTTTTCATGATTCAGTATAATAAAGCAGTCTTGTATTTTTTTAATAGAAAATTAAGATGTTTGTAAATGATTAATGTAAAATCTTCGTACCATTGGCTAAATTACTACACGGAAAAATAATTTATTTTTATTAACAGTTACTATATTCTCTACAATTAACTTCAAACAAATTTTCAATAGGACACTTTTCTCTGTATTAACTGTTAAATGTAATTCAAGAAAATTATTCTACTACAATATATTCTTTTATAATATGGAAATAGAACGCACAAATAGAAAAATTACACTTTTCATCTAAGTTTCCCGGTAAAAAACTTTTTAATAATTTCGTTTTTCTTTGATCTATTCCTTATGTAAAACAAAATAAATTGAAACAAAAGTAATAACCCAGAGCAAGGATAAATTTCCTTTTCAACACGTATTAAAATTAGCATGTCAATCTTCGCAGCGTTTCATTGGGTGGACGCAGTCGTACTGAACTGTTGCTTATTTTTGGTAGAGGATTTAAACGGTTCGAGAAACGATACCGGTGTCCCTCTATGGCCTTATTTACGTCTGCTTGCTGCAAAATCCGTCCATTATCATCGTCTGCTTGTTTAACGACGTAATGACTATTTTCAAACGGCGCGCGCGACAAAACATCTCGTCGGCGTGTGGCTGCGCATTCTTGCTTGTGCTCGTTGTCCGTTTAACTCTTCCATTACCCTGAACGTGTGCAAGCCCATTGTCCTCCTCTTCCTCCTCCGCCACTTCTTCCTCTTCCTTTTTTCAGCGTGTTGATTATGAAACGTCCAAGTGCAAATATGTTTGTAGTTCAGTAAAGAAGTATATTTGTCAAATCTTTTCTATCTAATTCATAGGCTTATAAGATAGCTTAGGAATTTATGTTCCAATAGTTCAAAAACGAAGATGATGTTTATTTTAATTAAGTTTAGTTTAACAATAATAGAATATAATATTATAAATAAGTCTTAACACTAATTCTAGTCAGTTTACAAGAAAAGCTACTTAGTCAGTAGCACAATATTATAGTAAAATTAATACCGTATCAGCAGCTCTCGTTCTGATAACTAAATTTAACTGTCACCAATAATTTCTACGAAGTATATAAGTTTATGCATAAAGTATCATTGTATTAAATTAAATAGCCATTAAAAAAACTGATGAGAAAGGCAAAACAGTCAAGCGAAAGAAGCCGTATAAAGAAAGTCGCGAAGTCAAAAGCAGCTTGCACATGAAACCTTAAAGTCGAGAGTATCTACATGCACAAGGATAATCGGTGCAGGGGGGAAACGGTGCTTCTCTTTCCGAGAGTCGCTTATTATTATAACGTTCTGGCGCGCGTTACGAAGCGGCGGTGCGTATACCAATTCTTAAAAAGTGAAATCCTCGCCGAGGGAAATTGATGTTTATGAGAAAATAACGAGGTATTCGCGTTTGTTTTATGTGTGCGTTAGTGGGAAAATTAAAAATCAGTATAGCTGCTTTTGAAGTTGCATTTTAGTGCATGAATTATTTGGATTACCGCTGATTAGAGTATAGTAAAAAACTTTTGATTATTAAGTAGAATTTTAACTAAAATTGTTTAATTAGTTCTAATGCACCCATCGACGTAGAGAAGTACACACAGTATCTGCTAGCATCGCGCTCTCGATTTTTCCGCACCACAGCCTTTTTTCCATGTTCCGCTTTTTCACACATTAGCCTCGTTACGCTCTCTCTCCCTCTCTTCGCTGCTTGCTTATTTTTCAAAATATAGAAAACATTACAGCAAATAATGAATAATTTTTAGTAATTAGTCGAGTTACATTAATCTGAGTATATTAATATTATTATATAATAATATTATAATATTAATAATAT
>UCOM01004744.1:0-11295 GCA_900474385.1 Ormyrus pomaceus | reverse complement strand
TCTCTCTCTCTCTCTCTCTCTCTCTCTCTCTCTCTCTCTCTCTCTCTCTCTCTCTCTCTCTCTCTCTCTCTCTCTTTCTCTCTCTCTCTCTCTCTCTCTCTCTCTCTCTCTCTCTGTGCTGTGTTATGAGGAACCTTGTGCAACCTGCGGAACGAATTAGCGGCAATGGCTCTGTGCTACTTTGCCGGTAAGCCCGCATTCTTGGGGTCTGCGCAATTTTCCGGCAGTAGCCTGCTTTTTCCGATAGGTTTCCAGCGCCGAGTTGGAAATTTTCGCGTGTAAACAAATTTGCGCCAGAAAGTTTAGCCCAGCTCAGGGACGAAGGGCTTTTTTTAAAGCTTAAAAGTTTCAAATGTTACAGACCTTTTTAAAGGATCCTAAAAAATTTATTTTTATAGGTCAGCATTATAATTTAATTAGGACGCGGTAAATTTTTAATATTGTTTAAATTAAATTTAAATGTTTTAATTTTGTGACATTTTGCTTTGTTGAAGAAAGATTCACAACGGCTATGTTTACATTCAAAAATATAAAGAGCTTTAACACCGACGAAGAACTTTTTTATAAGAAAAAGTAGAGCTTTATGCTTTGCCACTTTGATGAAACTACAATATTAAATTTTAAATCGCTCGTTAACGTACTTCGTATATTTTTAATAATTTATAGCTATATTTATGAAGTTAATTACTCAAAATATGAAATTTATTATGCATTTTATCGACAATATTTTAGCTTAACTTTAATTTTTAATTCTATATCTATATTAACTAAAATTAAAAAATATTTATAATATTTAATTGATACTTACACATCACTAATTTATTCAATGATTAATTTAAATAATTTTAATAAATTTCCTTAATGTGTATAATAAGTGTAAAAAAAAGTTTTTTTTACTAAAAATAATTTTAAAGGACAACAGTTGCTCTGCAATTTATCAATATATTTAGTATGATTTTAGATAATCAATAAATACAATGAATTTAGTAGAATTTTAGTAGCGCTTTTTGAATCAATGCTTTAAGTATCGATTATTATTTATTAGTCGATCATACTTAAAATTATACATATTATCTATATTCCAAAATTTTATTACGTAAACTATTAATATATTTAAGTGGACAAAATAAAAGATAAACAAACATTATTTAAATAATTATGCAATAGACATACATAATTAATTTTTCATTGATATATATTATATTTTTATATACGAACATTTGAAAATACATGCTTTTAATGCAGTTAATATTTGACTGAAAATGTTGTTGACTCAAGAAGACATTTCCGTTTTTTTCAATATTTTTATATAAAGTTTATGATAATTAATTTTTAATAATTTCGAATTTATACGAGGATTACTTTCAAATTGCATACTTGTATGTACTGTAAGAAGAAGGAACGAGGCGTTCTATACATATACATTTTCAACTTATCCCTTACTAATAAAGCCGCAATAATCCACAAATTTATCGAACAAATACGAAATCCAGGAGCTAAGACGTGGTTGACCTATAGCCACTGCTTTCTCCCTTTCCATCTGTTTCCAAGAACGCGCTTTATCCCTTCCCTTATACTTGCTAAGCCTCGGTTAAAAGCAAACCTCTACAGCTTCCGATGCTCTTTTCTCTATAAATCGACTAATCAGCCGAAAATATTTGCGATGACATTCAGTTTTGTCGTTTTAGTGTAAAGGGAAAAAATTTTTTACAAAAGCCTCCATCAACCTCCTTATGGTAAGTAATTAATTAATTAAAATCTTTTTATTATCATTAATGATTCAAATTCAAGTTTAAGTGAAAAAAAGTCTTCTAATTATACTGAATAATAATAATGCACTGGGTAAGTAATAATTGGTTAATAGGATAGCCTTTTTTTCTCATATATGTTTAAAAGTGATTAAGCATAAATGATGGAAAAGAAGATTATATTGTGTTAATTAAAGAATTAATTAAAGAATATAAGCTTCACGAAAAAAGGAATTAATACTTTAAATTAGTAATGTAATCTTCAATTCATAGTAAGAAATTAATATTTCTTTACATTTCATTTTACAGCTTAAATTCGGTAATTTAGCTATTACATTTTAGATACTAATTAGCATTTTTTTTATTACAAAGATTTCTTCAAAATATCAATTACATTTAGAAAATCTTTTGAAATTTTAAGAAGAATAAGTGAATTCATAATGGCTTTGAAGTTGCAGAAATTCATAGGAATTTAACCCAAAGTAAAATATTTTAGTTTACGAAATTGCTTGAAATTCTGCGAAACGTTTTCAAATATTATATGCAGTATTTATACGCTGCAATTTTCCATAGATACTTCATTCAATCTTTTCAATTATTCTAACAAGTAACATGGAAATAATAAAAAAACAAAAAAATCAAATCGAAATTCCGAGAAGAGTTATCTGGTTCACTAAAAATAATTAATGTTACTATTTTCGAGTTTTCAAGTATTCTTTAATTAATTATCAATTTTTGCAAGATTCTACATTTCGTTCGACATTAATCAACGAAATTCTGAAATTCTGACGCCTGACTCACTAACATTCGATTTACATAATTCAAATCGATCTCAAGAATAAACGTATGTCATCGGCGTTCCGTTTCCACCAAACGTAACGATTTCGCCCCTCCCCGAGAGATAATCCTTTCCCTTTCGCGTCCCTGCTCGTTGCGTCGGAAGTTCGAGCGCGAAAACTCCGTATTGTGTGCATTGTATGGGCATTTCCACCTCTCTCCCTCCACGGAGGAGCTCCTCGCGACCTAAGTAAGCATATCCTCTCCTTGACGGGCATAATGCAAGGGCCAAGGTGCACTCCGAGTATATACACGCGTGCATGCGTTACTCGCTCGGAAGGGACGTACAGACGAGGAGAAACAGGTAGACGAGACATTTCGGGACAATGGTACACGAGGACTATGCGCGCACCGGAACAGTGCTCCAAGCTACGAGAGGAGGAATTTCTTTGAGAAAATTACCCTGGCAGTCGCTGTGTGCTGGGCGTTGAGTGCTCCGAGATTAAGATTGAAATACATTTGGCCACTGAAAACTTTGAGGGCTCGAAGATTCGAATTTTGTAAGGGAGTGTGTCGAATATTTTGTTGGGGATTTGCAGTCGCGTTTGAAATATTTCAGAAAGAATCGAGGACGAAAGACAAATAAATGTTTTTTAAATAAGTTTTAAAAATGGAATGGATCTAAAATGATTTTGTCGTTTTGCATTTTATGAAGGTAAATAAATTAAAAAGATATTTTCGTACAATGAAAGTCAGGGGAAGAGAGGTGACTTAAAAATGACCACTTGTAGCAGTTTTAAACTCAAAAACTTGCGCTGTCTCTTAGAATACAGGGGTTCCAAAGTTTCGTTTTAAAACATCTCATTATCCTGTAAGAAAGTCGAGACTTGCAATCTAAAAGTTTGTAAAGCTGCCGCGACAGTTATAATCAGTTTGTCATTTGCCATGTACGATCTACTTTCGTCTGAAATATTGTTTTGATTATTATTTGGTCAAAAAGACAATTATTTTATTGTTGGTTTGCTTAATTTCTAAACGTAATTCTAATATTAAAAGATTGAAGAATTAAATTAATGTTGTATTTTTAATATAACGCCGTAAAATTAATTTCACAGATTGTACTTTTTATTATTAAAAAGATAAAGCTGTCAGTATTTTTTATAACTAAAGAAAAGAACAAAAAAATACGAGCTCATTTCCATGATAGTACACAAGTATTATACAATTTATGCTTTAAAAAAAACTTTTTTATTCTACTTTACTTTTGCGCTTTTTAAATTGTACTATTCAAGATAACTGTGTTCTTTCATTGTCAAATTGTCATTACAAAGTTGTTAAAGGTACTAATGTTTTTCCGATAGTTTAACAGTATACATTTATAGTACAGCCCAATCGCATGAGCTCTTAACCACAAAATGTAACGCTTCAGCAATGAATCGCATGTTTTCATTCAACAGACTTACCCAATCGCAAACTTTTTATTTTGGCTTCAACTTTCCGGTCATCACTTTTTTAAGAGAGAGAATTTTTTTTTATCTGCTCAGTTGACCGTTTTATTCGGCCGAAAAAATAATCCCTTTTTTTTGGAGTTCAAATATTAAAAAAAAAAAAAAGTTTTCAAAACCCTCTTCGCCGAGTAAATATTTACAAAGCTTACCGCGGTCGGAATCATTTTAAAAAAATGAAAAAAGTTTCTGCTTACGTGGTACCGTCGAAAGATTTTGCCCCCAGTTAAGAACGCGCTCCATTCTTCTCGCAATTACGCACCTACTTACCTTCCCCCTAAAAAAAAAAAAAAAAAAAACAAAGTCAACGCCCGCCGCATTTCAAGCGCGGCCCCGAACAAGCCTCCATAATTCTCCTTGCCATTGGTAATTTCGTGCCGCAAACGCATTGTCGGTGCTCGCCGCGAGCTCTCGGCGCATTTTATTATCCGCAAGTGCGCCCTTCGTCATCCGCGAATCCCATCGCTCGCCGGAGAGGGGGGAGTGGGGGGAGCCGTCGGTGCAGTGCGGAATTACCTGCATCCTCGGCCCCGCGCGAGTCGCCGCGGCGGCGAAACAAAAGCAATTCGGCGAATATCTGTAAACGCGCCCAGCTCGACCCGAAGCTTTCCCCTCTCCATCTTTACCGTGCGTCCCATTTCTCGAAGAGAAAAGCGCAACAGCGCCGGAAGGAGAGAAAGACGTCGCACCCGGACGTAAAGTATAAAGCACATCAGACGAAGAGAAGCCGCGGAGCGTGCGCAGAACGTTAGACGCGCAGGAGAGACGAGGGTAAGGAGAGGGGTGATCCAGGTAGGGATTTGCATAGGACAATATCTCGACTGATTTATCCCCCGCAGCCAGTGGGTGGGAGAGGCGGCGGCAAAGAAGGTAGACGTATCCGAAGGATTTATATCTTCGGCGGTTTACGCGCCTTGAGAAAATAAGACGGGGCTGCCGCCGCCGCCGCCGCGGAGTGTAGGTAGTTTGCATACATCCATACTCCCTCTCTCACCCATACGCCTGCGTGAAATCACCGTACCATTACACACGACTCTCTCCCCCCCTCTCTCTCTCCTCCGAGAGGTTTTATGCCTGCGTCTCCGCTCCCCCGCCTCATAATCTTTTAGCCAAAGCTGTTTTTCTTTTCGGTTTCTCGAATTTCGGGCTAATTTACTTTTTCGCCGTTTTCTTTTTTTGCTCGCGGCATTTCAGGCTTTTTCCTCCCGAGCTTTCTCACTTCATCCTTCTTATCTCTCCGCTGCCTTTTCGTGTTTTTACGTTTCTAAAGCTGCCAGGGCGCTTCCCTTTTATTTCTTTTGACAACTTTCGGTCCCGTTGACGTTCTCTTTTTCTAACTCGTTCGATTTCACTTTTTCCCTTGTTTTTCAGCCTTTCGTCCGCTTCGTTCCTCTGATTTGTCTGCTTTCCGCTCGTTATTTAGAATTCACATATTTTCTGCCGGCAATTGTAAAAAATGTACTAACATGTCTTACCTTCGAACATATTTACGTCCTCCCTAAATTTATTTTGCCTGGCCTACTGACCCATTTGTTGCTTCACCAAGCAGACGGTATTTTGATTTATTTATGCAATAGTCGCGTAGTCACCGGTTGATCAAAAATTCAGAAAGAAAAGTGTCAATAAAGCTTGATTGATCCAACCGCATAGATTGTGATTTATTTTAAGTAATACAGATTGTTCGTGACGCTGTCGTTTAAAATACTTTTGTCATGAAAGTTTGACAATCTGACTTTAGAAGTCGTAACCCACAACAAATTTTCTTACGTAGCATCCGAAATTTCCGGCAAGATCATAAAACGAATTACTCGCGACAACTATAATAACATCATCAGATAAAATCTTCGTAATTTGAATTGCAGTGCCTCGTAAAAAGTTTTACATTTGCTTTTACGTCTCTTCATTTACAAAGTGTATAACCCACTTTTCCCCGGGATCAATTAATTCGGGGCAGGAGCCTCTAAAAATAAAATGCATATATACCTGTCCTTGTTTATGTACTTTTTCCGCGCCTTAATGAAGAAGCGAATAGAACTAATATCAGCCTCGGAATACTTTACGTCCCCGCGGTGTGCCCTGAAATACTGCTCATACGCCGCAATAATTCAGTTCCATTGTAACTGATAAAACATTGCTATATAAGGTTAATTTTGTTTCGTTCGTTACACAATCTATTCAGGTTTTGATAACCGCCCAGTCATTCCCTTCCCTCGCGTTCGCCGCGAGGGTAATGATTTTGTACATTCCAGCCCTTTTTTTTTATCCATCGAATCTATATACACTGACAAACGATTCGTATATGAATAAGCTACATGCTCTCCGCTAATTTCAAAATAAACGAAGCGAACGGCCGCCGAAGACAATGCTCTCCCCCTCGATACAAAGCCGCGAAATCAAGAATGCGTTAACGACCGAGTTTCCGCATTTACGGCCGATTATCTTTCATCTCGGTATTTACATTCGACCCCCGCCCCCCCTCTCCGCCTTCCCCCCCGCATAAATAGCGGCGTCGGCTTTGTTTTCGTCGGCGCGTATTAACTTTCCAGTTCCTCTTTACGCCCCATCCTTCTCTCGAACTTATTTTCCGCGCCCCTTTTTCCGTCTCCCCCGCTGCTCTCTCTCTCTCTCTCTCTCTCTCTCTCGACTCCGCGGACGCGGAAAGGCCGCGATAAACGGGGGCACGCGCGACCGAACTCCCCTCCTCACCCACCCCCTTCTCCTCCTTGCGTGCGAGCTCTTCCCTCTTTCTCTCCCTCTCTCTCTCCCCCCGTTCGTTTATGACTTTTACCGTTTAGTTTATCGGTATCCACCAGATTTACGGCGAACATAAAGTTGGACTCTATTTACGCTATTTCGCTAGAGCAGGAGCCACCGGGTGTACGTGTGTGTATGTCTGTGTGTGTGTATGTGAGTGCACAGCGTCTGCGGGTGTATTGGGTAGAAAATGAGAAAAGACGTCATCGCTTTTTCGTCGGGTCCGCTCGCGAGGAAAAGGCTGCGTAAATTTATGGGGGTAGGAGGTCACGGTAAAAAGACATTGGACGTCTTTGGTTTTTAGGAGGCACTCGATGCGTTCGTTCGTTCGTTCGTCGCTGCTGGACCGAAAGTTAGTTTTTCGACTGCTTCGCCGGAGTGCGCTTGAATTTAGTGAGTTATTTTGGAAAGGCTGGAGGGCGATACATTAGACAGGAGCGGTGAGTTCGACGCGAATAGCAGTGGGAGCTGCAGTAAGAACGGGGTCAAATTTTTTTTTAATAAAGTTTTTAGTATCTCATTCGCTTTTGAACAAACGGTAATTTTCCAAACTCGGATGGAGGCGAGCTTTTAAGTTAAATGTTCAATACGCGTGTGTTTGTGAGAGGGTAACATTGAAATTAGGACAAAAATTGGACTTGATTCTGCTGACAGTCCGGTTTTGGTGAAAATAATGAAGAAGTTTGCGGCCATTTTTAGGGTAAAAATAAATTAGTGTGATGCTGATATTATTACCGCTTTTGAGTGGTCTAAACATTGGCTAAAAATAATATTTAATTAAATTGGATAGCAGAGAGTAGTAGAAGTATTATTTCTTTATTATTAATTAGGACAACCGTAAATAAGATTTTCAATGAAGCGGCATTATCCTGACTGGAAACTCGAAATATTTGGTTTAAAAAATGGTCAAGAAAGTTTAAGAAAGTTATAAGATCCGGGATTACGGTAACGTTATATGATGTACGCAGGAAAACTTGTCATGTTAAAATTACCTCAGCGGAGTAACGAGATTGCGAAGAAAGATTAGCAAAACTTTTATACAGCGAATGAAATTTCGCTCGATGCAGTTGTTTCCCGAGCAGATATAGTAATTCATTTTCCAGCCAGTTAACGCAGAAGAAGCCAGATTAGCTGAACGTGATCCTTCCGCTGCGTGTTTTTCCGCTTATTTTTATTTCCCAACGAGAGCAAGTACTCTCGGCTGGCTTCGCGGGGGTATATAAGTTTGGGCGCGAAAATAACATGTCCACGTCCGTGAAAACCGAAGTCTCCCGCCGACGAGAAACTGCCGATTGAATCGCCGATAACTTCGGGAGGGAGAGTAAATATTGGTATATCGCTAAATTGAAAGCTCCCAAGATGTACTTATATAGCCTCGGCAAATGACGAGACGAGCTCTTCCTCTTTCTCCTCGTCAGAGTCTCCAGAGACGAAGCTCGGAAGCTGCGAAAGGGAAATGAATAAGCGTCAAGTCGCTGCGTCGTCGGGGAGGGGGAAAAAAAGGAACGAGAGAACTGTCTGGAGAGGAAGCGTCCATTTGTTTTAAATTCATTTTGCGTTACTACATGAATTGTATCGTTAAAAAACTTCGGCTCGGAGCTTCATCTCGCGGAGAATAATTTCGCAATTACTCGACATCTTTTCTGAACTTGCAGAAGTAATCATTTACGCCGGGTTGTTGAAATTAAAGCGAAGTAATTGCTGCGCTGCCTGAGAAATGACGTTAAAATCTTTGTTTCTTTGTTTAATAAATAAGGGGACTGCAACTTTTATGCGAGTTAAGTCTCGAAGCTCGTTTGAATTTTAAGTTTCTGGTATAATCTGTTTTCGGAAATAACCCTAATAATTAATAAATTTTTGTACACTTTGTGATTAAAAAGTCTTTTTGAGGAAATGTTAAAAAGCGTTTTCATTTATAAATAGTAAATAACTCAAACTTTGATTAAAGAACTTTCACAATATTTTCATGCATTTCTGAAAGTCTTTAATTAAAAAATATAAATTTAACTTTCATTTTAATCATACAAAACTTTGAAAGACATTAATCTATTTACTTATTAAACAAGATCTCAAAGAGCAGTTTATAACTTTGATTCTTTTATAATTTATTTTTTAGAACATCGGCACTAAAACTTTCAGTATAAACTATTAGGATTAAATTACCTGATCCTTTATGAAATGAATTTGAAATACAGCTACAATTAACGAACTCTCGATTCACTTTTATTCGGCAGATATTATATATATTTTTTGTAAAACACCCGCTTTGAAACTTTTTGTCTAAAGTATTAGGATAAAATTATCTGACCCTTTATCTTTTATGAAAAGAATTCGAAATGCAGTTATAATTAACGAGTTCTCAATTCACCTTTATTCAGCAGACATTATATATTCATTACATAAAGTCTGCATTTATGTAATTATCACAAAGTATGTGCGAGCGTTAATTACATTTTTAATGAATATAAAACCTGTCAACAATCGACAATGCTTTTATTATCATTTATTTGTCCGCGCCTTAAATGTCAAAATTAATTAACGAAATTGTAAAAAGCTCAGAAACATTAGAGCTGATAAAGAGTATAAATCAAATAAAACCAGTGCACATAATATATATACTCCCTTGACTTTCTTTCCATCAGGCTAATTGTATAGTAAAGCTACAGGAAAGGAGTCCCCGTTAAGCGACCGTAATCTCCGCCGGACAAAAAGGAAATCCAGCTTATTCATGCCCGATTCGTAAAACGTGTCAGCCTCTCTCTCTCTCTCTCGGCGTGGCATCTCGCCGAGGAAAAAGAAGCCCTCCGCCACGGGCCATTCGTCTTGCGCTCGCTTAACGTGACTGCCCGGGAAAGAAGGGCAAAAATGCGGAGGGACACACGGAGCGGGTCAAAAGGTGGACACACAGACTCACCATTGAGCACGTGGACCAGGACGCTCGCCGACTCGGCCGTCGATGGGGCGCAGGTGTAATTGCCCGAGTCCGCCGGGAGGGCACGTGAGATCAGCAAATGCGACGTCCGCGTCTGCTTTTCCGTAACGACGCTGATCCCGCCGCGCTGGCTGTAATTTATTACGTTCTCGCCCCTGTACCTGCGGGATAATAAAAACGTATGGCGTTATTCAAACCAGATCTCTTTCTCTCTCTCGCGCGACGCTCTCCTTCGCCTATTGGCTGGGATTGATTTACGGAGAGCGCCGCTGACAAGTGGGATTGAGACTTTGCCGGAGCGAACAGTTGGCGCTTCTGCTTCGGGAGTAGTATTTCGAGTGTAGTGTGTTTCCGCTGGTAGTTTTAATGCGGTAGGCGGGATGGAATTTTATTAAAATTACAGATTCGCCGTTGTGGTTGCGCATTTTCGGTGTGCTTTAGCGCGGCGCGACTTAAGATAGTTATAACTTTACGACGCCCGCGCATAAATTTAACGTGTACTGCATAACGCCTTAAACTTTGGGCTTGATAGAAACAGGAAAATTTGCGAGAAAATTGTATTAGCGCGGGTACGACGCGAAATAATACGTGGACTGATTTCAATAAAAGTTGATAATATTAAATAGAGAGTGTAAAATTATTAGTTCGATTGCGAATATTTTAATAATACAAGACGCGTGCTTGCAATACATACATTATTATTAACGTACTATTTCAAATTGAATTTACAAAATTATTGAAAGCTAATGCAACAACTTTAAAATTTTAACCGTTCTCTGTCGAAACTCTAAAATAATATTACATATATTATAATGGACGAGTTTGCTACTATTATTTTCCAGTGACATAATGGTTTGCGTTTATTTCGGTAGATATTATTAGATACTTTAATGTAATTTAACACTGCCTTTGAAATTTTTAAATGCTCTGAAAGTTAATGAAGACACGTAACAGTATTATGAAATATGTAATTGTACGGTTATACAATAATGTCAGTTAGCTAGATTAAAACTTGCTCGTGGTATTTTATATAATGGACGTTGGTAAATCGAAACTGGTTCATTAGTAGTGACTTTTTGAAATTGTTAATTATTGTTTAAGCAGAAATTGTAATTACAATGCGTATATTCGAGAACAAAATTTTAAACATGTTAATAAAACTCGATGCAATATGCATACAGCGATGGGAGAGATAATCCCTACAAATTGGCGTGGTGGATATTTTGTTCGCAACCTCGATAATGAGTATTCTTTGAATCTGTGCTTTATGAAATATAATATATAAATATTAATTTTTTTTTATTAACGTAAAATGTGCATCCAAATCCTCGCTACTTTACGGATGCAAACGTGGATTTGTAAATAAATTATATTCAAAGTATATGAAGAAGAATTTCAATTTTCAAAAACCATTATGATGAACAGAATAATAATATAAAAGCGCTGCCAATTCATTGGCACTTAGCCTACCTCCTAACTAATTGATCGTTCCAATAATATCTCTGAGATTCATTAAAAACAATCGATTTCAAAAACATAATTTCAAACTATTCTTTATTTAATTAATTATTTATTTTTG
>UCOM01004743.1:0-11301 GCA_900474385.1 Ormyrus pomaceus | reverse complement strand
TTTTTTAGGATAAGACGAGTTTGTCCTCCCTTTAGGAAAAACTATACTAATTTTTAGTGAGGTATTTTTCTCAGTGTAGTTAAAAAAAATACTAGAATTTTCATATATTTTTGAAAATTTTAACGGGATGACTTTCAATGAGAATAAACACAATTTTATCGCATTACTCTTAAAAGTTCAATTTCCTTAGCGTTTACTTAATAATAAAATGAAATCATACGGTGGGCGGAACAAACAGTTATATGTTCAGATCTCATTTTACTGCATTTGTAAACATCGCAATTTATTCATTCCTTTTAGCTTGGCACTCCAACGAAAGAGAATCGGAATGCATCCATAATATTTCGGCAGAGCTTACCGAAGCCCTTATTTCTGAAGTGCGGCAAGATTGAGCTTTTAAATATTTCATGATGAGCGAAAAGACGCGAATTACGTCACATCTTTGTCGCGGGGACTCGAGAGCGAGGAGCGTCGGTAATAGAAAGTCGTGCGCCTGCAAGAGCCCTGGAAATCCAAGAGGGAGAGAAACGTGGCCCGGCATATTATGCCGTTAATACAGTGCATATCGGGAGGCCGGCAGCTGCCGGAGAATCGCAGAGGGGCGAGCCGAGCCTTTTCTTGGGCGCTTCGATGCCGGGCCACGGGCTTATTAACATATGCCACCGGCGGTCGCTCCAAGTGCCAGTATTTCGGAATTTCCCAAACTAGAAGTTACTTGCGCCGCGCTCCGCCGCCAATCCGGACGTTAACGGCTACCGGCGCTGTGTGCCGCCGCCGTCGAATAACCGATAACTTTCACGATACACCGGCTTTGAGCGTAAATTTTCGGCTAGATACTTACTTCTTGCTACTAATAACTAAACTCGAGCGATTTAAGAAGGTAGCGATTCGCTTTGCGGCAGGGAACATGTAACGGCTACTTATATCGGAAAATTTTGTAATTTGCAGCGCGACGTTACTATATTCATGTATACTCATGATTGCAGACTTCAAACGTTATAGTTTCAAACAATATTTTTTTATTAGACTGCCAGATTGTGTTACAAATTTTAAATAAACAACTGATTCGTTTTTATCATACAAAACTTTTATTGTTATCGCTGGTATTTCATATCATAGGTATTTGTAAGTCTGGGCTAAGAAGGACCTTGATATAATTTGCTTTCATAACCTTATGTAAGCTTTTATTACGGCCAGTTACGAAAGGTGTAAACGAAACAAAGAGGTAAACCGAGAATATCTGCTACGCAATTCTAGATGTTTAACAATAAACTGTCTACGGGAAACAACTTTCCTCATTATCCATTAGCCAAATTAGTTTGGATTTTGCGGCATTCAGACTTTGGCATTTCTGCGAAACTTCAACTTTAATTTAGTCCTAAACTAGCCAAGCCGCTATTATTAGTACACCAAGCTAAGAATGTGCCTTACCAAAGTATCTATTTTCGACGTCTGCCTGACAATTTACGCGAATATATTTGGAAAATTTTCAAACCCGAGCGAATTGAATTTTGTTGAGTAGAAAGTTCTGTTTACATTTATTAGAGAGTGTATATATCACTGAAGAGAAATTTTAAAGTTAACTAATTATAACTTTAAAAATATGTTAATCGGCAGGTGAGTGAATTTGTTGTGCGGCTGCGGCTTTTCGTGAATTCCCCATGCTGATTGCAGCTAATTAAATCTCTGCGATGCAACCACTGCCAGTTTTATGAGCATCTCCCTGCTTTTGAGAAAGGCGAACAAATTTAAATTTCGAGGGGTCCGGGGTGAAAAGAGGCTCGAATGCTGCATTCAACTTATTAATTTATTTCGAGAGCAATACTCGCTTTTTGGCCATTCAAACTCTTTAGTTGGTGCGTTTTCATCGGTTGAATTCGCTTCCTTGCAGAATACGGTCGCTGGTTAAATATAAAAAACAATTATTGCGGGAAGATCTTACTTTCATTTAAAGAGCGCCGGAAAAAAGGGAGGAAAACGATGTGAATGAAATCTGAAACGCTGCTAATTCTTTCTCATCTGCCGGTAGGTTTCGAATAAAAATAACGCTTTCTGAACTTAAAAGATATTGAGCGCGTTGACGTTAAATAGTAGTGGAACCAGTTTCAGGTAATTATAAACGTAAAAATGGCGCTGACTAAAGGAACAAAATAGACGTACGTCTATATAAAGACTCGTGCGGAGGAACTAGATATCACGAGCTAATAAACTCGTTGAGCAACTATTCAGCGTGACACTACCTACACAAGCGTTGCGCTTGTTTTCAGTTAATTTACATGCGGTATTCAAACTTATGAGAAAATAAACAAATTTTTGATCAAAACATCTTGATGGTGCCCTGCGTTTACTTTTTTAAATTAATAAATTCGTAATTTCGTAGCTCGGCGATTCTAATACGTTTGGTATATAATAAATTCTATTTCTTAAGTTAGAATTATATTACATATCTCAATAAAGCTGTTTAAATAACGAGTACAACTAATACATAAATCAAAAATTTTACTCGCTTAATTCGTACGGTAGTTTTGTCTTGATATTAAATAGTGTTATTCGAGATTTTAAATTACGACAAAGTTTTGCTTGTAAATTAATTTAAATAAAAAATTAAATTAATAAAAAGTCCACTTTCAAGCTAAGAAAGTTGCATTTTTTGGCTGCACCAATTGCTGAGTTACGGAATTTTGCACTTCCGGTGTAAGTTAATCTGATTTGGTGCGAAAAGAAAGATAAAAATTTCGAGGACAAGAAATAAAGTCAGATAATGCTTGTGAATGCATTAGCGCGCGTGAAAAGTTGAGTAAATGCATCAAAACAGGAAAATTGTTGGAGAGTAAAGAAGAATTACGGCTGTTGGTTGTATGGAGAGCGAGAGGGAGAGTGAGAGAGAGAGAGAGAGAGAGAGAGAGAGAGAGGGAGAAAGAGAGGAATAGTAACGATATTGTCGAGTGTCAGCGGTGTGTGACATGTTTTCTCCAAGTTTCTCCCTTTGAAAGTAGGGTAGCGACTCGGGAGGTCAGAAGAGAAGAGTCGCGGTGGGTAAAACTTCACGCATTATACTCGCCAAGAGCGACAGAGAGAAAGCTACGTTATTTCTCTCTTGTGGCTCTCTTATCTTTTGTGTTTTCCGTCCACCTGAGAAATTTACTTCCATTGCTCGGACGCCGTTGCCGTTGACTCCGCTTTGCCATTAGTATTTTTCATGGACTCTAAATTCGCTCTTCTACATCCACCTTTCCCGTATACTGATTTTAACTCTTTTGTAAAAACTTCTCTGCCGTATGTGCACAGTGATAATAAGAATTTTATTTAAATCGAAGAATAAAAAGTTTCTTTTTGCTGGTAGAAATCCTAACCAGTCTTTGGCTGATTTTTAAGAGACTGTTTTAGTCTTAACTTTGATTATATAATAACTAAAATTCCCGCTAAAAATGCCATCCTTTTATTGGAAACTGCCAGGGTTTAATTGGCAATGCATATACGCTCGATGCCCAGTTGTTAAATCTATTAAAAGTATGATTTTTGCTCCAAATCATTTACGGATGAGTAATTTGTAGGGTAGTATGAAATAAAATAAAATTAAACTTCTGTTTAAAAAGACTTTGATAATAAATATTCTAGGAATTATTGTTAGTAGTGATAAACTAAACTACAACTAAAAAGTTTAAAGTCGAATAAGCCAATAGTTAATAAACTTAAATATTCCATAAAAGCGTAGTGAGCAAAAATGAGTATTTTTCTACCGGGGTTGGTAGAATGAAAAAGTAGGTTAACCATTTATTCTGATAAAATTTGACATTTCAAAATTACAACCACCTTCTTTTATAAAACAAGATGCAAAGTAAATATAGGAAAGCAGACGGCTCGAATTTTTGCCATAGGAGCAGGTCTTAGCGGTATTCAAGCAGATATCGGGCAGAAGTACGAAAGAAAATAGCTGGGGGACGCTGGAAGCTCGCGTCATATCGACGAGTTTCCCAGCGATGACTGGATAAACAAGAGCAGGGAAGGCTCGGAGTAAAAGAGAAAGAATCGAGAGCTGCCGGTGTGCATCAGCTTCGTACGGGCCGCAGTACACGTTCATAAAGTCCTATCTCGCCTAGGCTATAGAGCCGAGGTTCAAGCTTGGAAAATGGCTCGAGCAGGAGAGAGAAAGCGCGCCTTTTTACGATTCGTCTCCGCGAAACGGACGCCGGAAAAGGGAATTTACGAGCCGTCGATTGGAAATAACCGTTGACACATGGGAAATTCCGGACGCTAACGCCGCCTGCTATTTCATTGTTGCGTTAACGCAACAACTTTGCTTCCGCGCGGGCGAAATTGTTTTCTCTAACATGCGAAGAGGGATAAAAAGGCAACGCTGCGGCAGCTGTAAAAAGCGTTACAAATGAAAAGCCGGCAAAAAGCAGGACTCCGGTCATTAAAAACTTTCCGGAACTACATGTACACACTGCGCAATGTCAAAAAGCTCGGGATTTCAGTTTTTTCTTTCAGTTTCATTTCAAAAGTTCTTTGAGCCTGGGTACGGTTGGGCAGGACTGGAAACGATTTATTCGGAAGTGTGATAAGTGAAGAGAGAAAGCTTCAAACGCGAATTTCCGTATGCACATACGCGTCGCTCCTAAGCGTCTAAAAGGGGTTCAAGGGATTTTGCTCCCGCCTGGCCGAATGCTACATGTGACACGCGACGAGAGTCATTACGCTTTGGCAAACAACTTTCTCTCCCTCTTCCTTCGGAACAAGATTATTGCCGAAATGCCGCGCGCGCGCGCCGACTCCGAAGCGGAATGAGGCAGGAGGAAGAGGTCGAAAGAGTCGAGCGCTATGATGCGTATAAAGCTGTCGGGCTCTTTTCCATCGCGATGCACTTGATATTTTTACGCTTGCGGCCTTTTTTTCGCCCGCTCGCCGCTACGAATTTCGTTCCACTTTCGAGCTCCTTTCTCGAATCGAGCAGAATTAAATGCCGAGCTGGAAAACAGTCTCATCGCCGCCTGCCGATATATGCTCTTTTTGGCGAATCGTAAATTAACGAGGCAGCTTTATATGAATTTACGGCGATTTAAGCATTCATTCGAAGCCGTCGCGCAGCAAGAATAAATCTAAACTGCGTAATAATTCTCTCAAAAGGATAAGGTCACCCTTGACCGCGGGTCTACGCCGCGCATATAAATAACGAGCTTGCGAACAGCGGCACGTTCCTACACACGAGCTCGGCACTTTTAGCTCTCTTTTTGTTTTTTTCGTAATTAAAATCACAGTTAAAATTTAATATCCTCCTCATAATTTTTCCACGCCTGGGTGCGCTCCTTTCTTGCGACGTCGCGCGGAGCTCGTTGAGATTCCCGCCACGCTCGCCTTATAAATCTGGACAAGTGTAATTTTATAATATGATGAAAAAATTCCTAAAGGCCTTGGAAAAGCTACATTTCGCGAACGGCCTCGTTAAACTCGGGCGTTATTCATTTTGGGCCGCACTTATCGCGAACCGCTCATCTTAATCCCAGGCGGCGCTGAAAGCGAACCTAGGGAGAAGAAGATCCCAGTAATTCACGGCCCGGAGGAACGTTAATTCGACTATCGTCGATATAAATGCTATTTTAAACGGAGCTCCCCGACTGCTATCGCCTAGAACCTAAACCTTCCATCCCGTAATTATATCGAGCTTTCCGCAACCGCTCTTTAGAAAGCTTCGTAAATACGGCCGCGAAAAAGTGTCTCTCCACCGAGGCTAAATGCTCAGGTGAACTGTCGGCGTTCTCCTTTGCTAAGGGTTTATGAAGCAGGAACAACGATTTAAAATTCTACTATTTATTCGACGTTCCGGATTAAAATTTTAATCGAAAACGTGCATTTTTTATTCTACAACTTTTAAAAGACGTTTAATTGGAATTTATTCGATTTTTTATGGAAAATGAAATAAAAATTTCACTGATATTTAAAGACACTTTACAGCTTTGAAAGCGCGTTAAAATAATATTTTAATGAATCGATGTTCGTCAAAGATGTGATGAAAGCTGTCGATAGACAGCGGAGCTGGAATAATATTTACTTATAGACGCGTCCAGCGTTCTCTCTCTCTCTCTCTCTCTTCGTCTCGAGCGACATCGAAAAATTAGAGATTCAGTCTAGTCACTCGAATGGAGCAAAAAAAAAGCGAATCGGAAGAAGGCGATAGATCTCTCAACTGTTGCGATGGTGTTATTGCCTTTTAGCCCTCCCCCGCGGGCGCGCTTTTATTTATTTCGGCGCATTCTCTCGCCTACGTTGACAATCCAATTTGTAGCGCATCACGATAAGGGCGGGGAAGGCGGGAAGAAAAGAAAAGCCGGCAGGCGTTACTCGGATCGTAAAAAGCCGGGACCAAGACGTGTAGCGCCGAGCGCGGGTAATAATGAGATTCGAAATGCAGCTACTCTAAAACAACGACGCCCCGGAATAACATGCCAGGCGCACGCCGGAACGGCTACGGCGTCGGCTAACGCCAACATAACGCGCAGCCGCTCGGCGTATGTGCAATTGCATAATGCATCGCTTTGCCCGGTAATAACTTACCCAATCAGCGCTCTGTCAGTTACAATCCGCGAACTCGGTGGCTTGTCGATTTATCTTAATGGAGAGAGCGCGATAGTTATTTATCAGGATTTCCCGCGGGGGGGAAAAAAATGCATCAAGGAGTCGGCAGACCTTGCGCTTTTGCCTTCGAACGCCTGCCCCCCTTCCTGCTTTACCTCGCTGTCTCGTTTGTTTATAAATAAATGGTTCACCGCGGTTCCTGCCGCTGACATTTTCCGCGCGCGCATGCGCTTGTACCAGCAGCTCGTCGCTTATTTCTCCTCCTTGAACTGAAAGTATCCGTCGAAGCGACAGGTCAATTTACGTTTGCCTTCCTTTTGTGCGGGATCAGAATTTTCGGTTCACCGCTCAAGCCGTCGTCGGGATATCCTGCCTCTGACGCGTGATAGTGTACTGCTGCCTTTATAATTGAGCTCGCTACATTTTTTCCGATAAAAATTAAATCTCTCTATTGCCACGGGGAGCGCTTCCAAAGAGCTTGCTAAGAGGAAATTTACGAAAATTGCGAATTCGCCGCATGTTTGTTCGAAACTCAAAGCCGTTCGCTTTAATGAAAACTTCATTTTCCGTAAACGTCATATTTCAATATACACATTTTAATATTTGCGGTTCATTCCAGATTATAAATTATTCATTAATATATTTGATTCTTTCAAATTTTGAATTTTCGCGCTTAATCAGTAATCATTCAAAATTACGTTCTAATCTTCTGGTAACTGGCTTCACTTCTTCGGTCATCATTTTTTTAAGGCAGGAAATATAATGTACAAATTACCATAATTAAGATTATTATTATTATCAATTATGTAGATCAATTTAATAAAATGGCTTAAATTTTAAGGCTTAAATAGGTCATCTCTCATATGCAAGTCGATAATGTTTAATCAACCTTCGCTGCAATAATACTCATTGCATATGTATTTTCTTTATAAACTTTATTTAATTTTCCGTTTGAATCATAAAATTGTGCATTTAGGGTGGTCTACTTTAGTTAGTTAAAGTCAGTGAGCTTCCTACATTGAAAAAAAATTTTCACTAAAAATTACTGTACTCTTTTGTAATGCGGGGACAAATTTGCGTTATCCTAAAAAATTACTTTACTATGTGTATAGTAAAATTTAATAGTAGAATTGTAGTAAAAATTGATAAAGTTGTATTAAATTTTAATATACGCATGACAAAAAAGTATAGTAATTTTTACACATTTACATTTTTCTCCGTGTATGCAAATAAAGAATTAATTTATTAATCTGTAATAGTGCAGCTTACCTAAACTTAAACAAAAACGAGCACCGCATGAGATACGAGGAAAAAGTGTCAAGCGATAATTGATTCTGTTGCTCATAAAATACTAAATCTTGCTGGCTTTATTCTTTTTTACAGGCCGCAAGAGTTATTTGCAATTTATTTTATCTAAAAAGTTGTGCGCGCAAAACGGAAGGTCTTTTGTATTTACAATACTAATTACAGCGAAGAACGTAAGCTCCGAAAGAATCCCGCCGTATTTCGACTCGTTACGCTCGCAGATGATAACCGTTTAATTATCTGCATTGTCACGCGCGTCTTAGCGATCTCCGTTTCATAACGCATAAATTGTATCGTTTTTCCCGCTGCTACCCGTTGCAGAGACGAGCGAAGCGGGGAGCTTTTTTCGATCGCGCGCAGAGGCAATTGCAGGCGGCGTCGGACGGATTAAAAACGAAAATCCCGCTGAGAAATATGTCACGTAATGCATTAGAGCGGCGCGCAATCTTTGCGGTAGGCGACAATGGTAGTCGCGTTATTGCGATAGCGCCGGCGCACCTGCACCAACGTCGCGCCGGCGCGTTGCATTAACTTACAGGCAACAGTTATCAGTGACATTTCATTTGTCATCCACCTGCATCATAAACGTCAGCGACATGACTGCGCGCAAGCCCGGCCGTTTCTGCGGCTCCTGCGCCCCAACGAGAATCGTACATCAGCGGAAGGTGTATGCGAGATTTCAGCCGCCGCCTGGCAAATAGGAATTTTGAATTTCTCACCGCCGCCTGCCTGCCTCTGTTATTGCCTTCCTCCCCCCTCCGAGAGCGAAGGCAAAAAATTAATGTCGCGCAAAATAACGCTGCCTGCACCTTTCGCCCGTTATTCTTTCCTCGAAACGATACGTCGCTAAATTAGTTTCCTTGGCACTGTAAGGCCTGACTACAGAAAGCGGTTAATGAATGACTCTCTCATTCGGATTGTGCTACTTTGGTGAAAATTCAGATTTGCATGAAATTCAATTACCGTTAAATCTGCTTATCAAATTAAAGCAACATTAAAAAGTTCGAATAAAGGAAAGTTTTGCTGGCCGGAGCGAAGTTAGCTATTAAAAGTTTCCTTTTCATGAAGTAGGTAATACATTTTTAAATGATGTAAATTATTATCACGTCCAATTGAGTACTTCGAGTCCGATTCCTTTTCCCGTCAATTCGAAGAATTCGCGTACGCCAGCTTCGATTTTAATCCCGGGTGCAGTATGCATCTCCAAGCTTAATATGCACTTAAGTTAATCGCGTAGGTTCAGTTATAGGCTCGATGGTCGAGCAGCCATTCAAGAACAAGAAGGTTGGCTCCCTCTAGCCTGTCATTGTGGGGGCAAGATTTTATAGCCTCCCTCGGAACTGAGTACACTTGCGGACAGAGAGCATCTTGCAGGGGAAAACTACCGCTATAACATCCGTTGAGGCCGAGCGAGAGTTAGCGAATCGGTAAAGGGAGTCGGCTTTTCTCCTGATTATCGTTCAAAGCGTAGCCCCCTCGTACGCAAGAGAAGAGCATCAGAGCTGCGCGGCTCGAGAGTTTAGTCCTCGTTTTTTTGTTAATATTTTAATTATTATTTCGACGCTCATTTTTTTTTCTAATTATTTTCAATTATTTATTTTGTAATTTTTTAATCAAGTTATTTCTGTACAATCCTCCCTTTGATAAAATTAATTATTTTATAATTATTATTATTTGAGAGTCATTTAAAGTGGGACACATGTACTGTAAAGCAACTTTATTATTTAACATTTGTGAATAATTTTAATGCATTATCTGATAAAATAATCTATATTATTTACTAAATCGGGATTATATTTTACGTCTGAGTTAAGGGGATGTCGGACTAAAAATTGACGGACACCAGTACAATGTGTATTTTTCGTGATTATAATTTTAAGGAATTAGCGAGGTAGCTGCCACCATAAGAAAAGGAAAGGTAACATAATAAGTTATGAAAAACAAAAATTCGAGCTAAAAGTTGTGAAATACGACGCGAGGCGGGTGACGAAGTTTGACGAAAGATTAACATAAGCCAGATGGGCCGTGCTGTAAAGTTACCCGTATTGTGACGAACCTGTCCGAGATCCCCTTAATCGGGGTATTAAAATAATAAATAAAAAAAATTGCTTATGTACAACTCTTCAGTCCCAAATGACATAAAATACAAAAAATTTAAGGTACGGAGAGTCAAGAACCCAATTCCAATGTTTCAATTATTTTAAATTTTTTAAATAAAGTTTCTTAAAAAATTAGCGTACGTTGAAGGAAGTTATATTAAAAAGGAGTCCAAAACGCATTTACCTTTCTTTGCACGTTGCATGATCCGGTAAATCCAAGCAACTAAGATTCGATTTCGAATAAAGTGGGACCGAAGAGAGCAATCAGTAACCTCGTTCAATCGTTCCCTGTAAACCACAAATGCTCGCGTCCCGGATCTGGGCGCAATTAGTAACACATGCTACAAGTTCGGTATATGGAAGCTTATACCGTGCAATTTCGTGCCCATTTTTTCAATCAACTCGCCAAATGGTAACTACAATTCAACCATGCGCCGGTGATTTGCTCCAAATCGATGAGGGCATTTCTGGACTTTTTCAAGCAACGCAAAAAAATATTCGCAGGCTTCATTTCATTTGAATCGCATAAATATTGCGAGCGAGAAATAGAAATATCCTCTGTTCAAATTGAAAAGGAATAGAATCCTACAAGACATTAATTCCTTGTACTGTTGCGAAGTAGGCCAAGAATAAAGGGGAGTTACGGAGAAGATGATATTCGCGTAAATCGAATGGATTGTTACGTTCGAATGTCAATTTCGCTTCCATCAAATCAACTCAGACGAGAAGCGATATCTTTGTTCAGAAGCTTCTTTTACGGAATATTACATTTACATTCAAGCTCGAGTATTAGTTTCCAATACTGAGTTACAAGCACAACGATAAATAACAAATTGTTTGTTTAAAAATTATTAATAAGATGTACTCGCAGAATAACTTACGTTTTTTTTGTCTTTAAAAAAAAAGATAATTTTTTAACAAAAATTATTGTACGTATGCAAAGAAACGTACTGTTCTGCATATTAACTATACTATGTATGGCACATAGGAAGTAGTCGCCAATCACGAATATAAATATAAAATATAATATAATATATAATATAATTAATACTTAAAACTAATACTAATAAAATTTGAATTTGTTAACAGTGAATAAATGATAACCATGCTGTAATATATTTTTACCAATATCTAACAAAATATTTTACCAATATCTAACCCATATTTGCCTTGCAGTCGTAAATCTTCCAGGAGATGCATTTTTGTCCATAGCATATATTATTTTTTCATGGCTGTTCAGTCTCGCCGGACATGTGAGTCCCACAGCACATGTTACTCTAAAATGTGGAAACATTCTTTTATGTTGTTTTGCAGAATCGCATTT
>UCOM01004742.1:0-11311 GCA_900474385.1 Ormyrus pomaceus | reverse complement strand
CCCCTTCCCCCCCCGCCCCACTCAACCCCTCTTCTTCATCCTCGCGCGCGCTTTCGTTTTGTCCGTACCGATTTCGTTCTTCCGGTTTTGCGGCTCCCCTCGATCTCGCGTGGCTCCAAGTTTTTCTCCTATCTCCGGGAAAAGAGGAGAGAGAGAGAGAGAGAGAGAGAGAGAGAAAGAGAGAGACTTTATTTCGAATCGTTCGCGTGCGTGTCGTAGATTTATATATAGGTATAACGCCGCGCGCGGGAGGAGTCAATGGTTTCGAGCCATCGAATCCGCCTGATATACTTTTTCTCATTTTTCCTCTCTCTTATTTCTGCCCAGTTTATTTTTCCCCCTTTGGATTTAGCTCCCGGGGCTTTTGGCTCTTTCGCACGCGAGCAACGTGCCAGGCATTTTCGAATTTTGGATGCCGGAGCTGTACACATATGTCTCCCGGAGAGACTTCGCTCGACGATTGCAAGGGCGGAATGTATCTCTGCGGCTGAATTTTAATTAGTGTTTACCGAAGTTTGGCAAGTATTTTTGCAATTTACTTAAAAATATAAAAGCCTCGATCGGTAAAATGAACTTTCGATTTCTTCGAGTCCATATTTCATATGAAAATAAAGTGGATTCTGAAAGGTAGAAGTTGTTCAGAAATTTTAAATTCAAAACAGGCAGTAAAATTCAAAGAAATTTATGTATGATCTCTAAGGACTGCTCTGGTTCTTGAATAAAATTACGTGTTGATGCTGATGTAAGAATATATTTCAACAAGTAATAAACTAATATAATTTTTTAAAATTACTGTTATTTTCAAAATAATTTATGATAAAACAAAGGTTGGGTGCAAAGTTCAATAATATTAAATTGCATTCAATGAAATTATAAAGTTACAATGTCGAGAAATATTTTAATATTTAAAAAATGAAACTGTAGGTAATAAAAATTTCATTTTAATTAATAAGCCGAATTTCATATTTATTAATTTATTAAAGATTCATTTTTTTAATTTCATTTATAATCTTGAAACAATTAATTATTAAATCGTTCAATTCGTGTAATATTCAATTGAAAAATATTCATTGTGCCAGGATGCTTGTAGAAATTAGAGAGGATTCATGCGTTCGTTCAAAGGAATATTTTAAACATTTGAAAAGCTTGGAATTTAATTAGCATGTTTTTCAAAACTTGCGAATTTATTAAAGAAAAATTCAAGCGTTTACTATAATATGCCATCCTTTCATTTTTTTTCCTCTGAAATTTTCGCGGTTAAACTTAAGAGGAAACTTCTTTTAGAAGCGCAAAGATAAAAGTACGAAGGGAATAAAGTTTTATCATTCACGCGCTGTTTGATTTGTTTTGTTGGAAGGGTTTCAACGCAAACTTACGTAGTTCCGTGCAGTTAGCGATGATATTTATATTAATGATTATAGGCGCACTGTCAACAGATATTTCGATTAGGTTGAGTGAATAGATACATTTTAATTAGAGCGCAGTTCTCGCTAATTACTGCGCCAATGCTTTCCGGCACAGCTTGTCATTCAATTGAACAATACCAATTGCTATTACGTTATCTGGTATTGTACTGTGACTTTGTGCTAATATCAGTAATACAGATTAATGTATTAATGTTTATTCATACGAGCTCTTCCAATTTAAGTTATTTTGCATGTTGAAATCTAATTCTCAGAGTTTTATTATATTCAATTTTATTGAAAAAGGATTATGAAATATTTCAATATGGATTAACGTTTACTTGGTCAGGATTCGACCTTATTTTATAAAGATATAAAATATGTAATTAAGAATATAATATTTTTTATTCATTTTCTTCAATAATTTTAGAACTTTTATGAACACTAACCCTCTAAAAGTTACAAAAAAAAACTTCTAGAATACAACGTACTGGTAACAAATTATTATTTATAAAATACGACTTTATTATGAAAAAACATTGGTTTAAACATTTGTTTCTAAATTACCGGGAAAATCCCTAAGACATAATAAAAAAAAAAAATAAAAAAAAAAAACTGAAGCTGTTCCTACTTATAGATCTGGTGAAAGACATAATGTTTCTAATTACAGGTCAATCTCACTGATATCTAATATAGCCAAAATTTTTGAGAGAATAATATATATATAATAGAATTTTTGATTTTGCTATAAAGAACAACATTATGTATGAGCACCAGTTCGGTTTTATGAGAAATACAGGTACGAAAAATGCACTAAACTATATATAAAATATATTGTACAATAACTTGGAAAGTAGTAAACCGACCCTTGTTTGCTTTTTGGATCTAGCTAAAGCCTTTGATACGGTTGATCATGCGATACTGTTAGATAAATTATATTGTATTGGTATTATTAGAGGGCAAGCGTTGGATCTGCTAACAAGTTATTTAACGAATAGATTCCAAAAAGTCAGAATTAATATAACATTGAAAGTGAAAATTTAAATCTAAACAACATAGGTGTGCCACAAGAAACTATATTAGGACCTTTTCTGTTTATACTATATATCGATGATCTTCTAAAAGAAATTCCCCTTGAATCAATTTCGTCTTATGCTGATGATAGTGTTATTATAGCTTCGAGCGATACCTGCTTTGAAGCCTAGGAAACTATGAATTATTTTCTTGAGATCGTTGATAGATGGTTGACAGTAAATAAATTATCACTAAATTTTAAAAAAACTGTATTTAGGACTTTTGGAAACTATAGCGACAGTGTACTTGATAAAATCGATATGATAAATGATAGATGTACATAGCTAGAGTAGAGAATTGTAAATATTTAGGGATCATTTTTTATTATAATATGAGGTGGCATAAACACGTAGAGTATATTATTAAGAAAACCAGGTATCTAGTCTATATTTTTTATAGGATTTCGAAATCTATGTCAACTGAAGTAATGAGAATGATCTACTGGGCATTCTTTCACAGCGTAATAAATTATGGAATTCTTGCTTGGGGGGATCTTATAAAAGTAATAGAAATCTTTTATAAATCTTCAAACAAGGATTTTGAAAATTGTAAATAAAAATAGAATTGAATTACAGAACTATCCAATGAATGTTGAGCAAGTTTTTACTTTTAAATCTCTCAGATATCACTACTCTGATCTAAAACATTAATATCTTAGTTCAAGTAGTATTACAAGAAACAAAAATCTTATTATACCTAAACATAAGAAAAAATTTAGCAACAAAAACTCTATTATTACAGCAATTACGGCTTACAATCAGTTGCTTAAAGAATTAAAAACTCTCGATTTACTCAAGATATTTCAAAAAAGTAAACTAAAGAATTGGATTAAATCGAATTACTGAATTATTGTTTTCAATTCACTTTTATAAATATACATTTTATTAATGCGATAACACTTGCAAGTAATTTTGTAATTCTTAGAACCTAAGTATATAGTTTTAAGTCTAGATGTAAATTTTAATTTTATTGTTATATTAATTGTAGCCAGATCTACGAACGGGCAACTATGTTTGTCTCTGCAGGGTTTGAATAAATAAATAAATAAATAATAATTACTGCATCTAGTACAAGTTATTTTACTATAAGGTTCCTTAAATTTAGCAATTGAGATATAGTTTTCTTTCAATCACTGTGATAAATAAATAAAAGTATAAAATTTCTTTTTGAAATTTATTAACTTAACGAATTTGAACGAAAAAGCATTCTTTCAAAAGGTTCGATTTTTTGTTTCAACAAATCGGAAAATATCGACAGTCGAAAATGTCAATGAAAACCGTAAGTGCATCCATTGTAAACTATACCACAATTCAAAACTAAACCAGAGAACTGAAATTCCAAAAATCCGAAACCTTTTAGAGTGAATTTTCCCTCGAATTTAACGCACTGCTATCGGCTATATCCTGAAATCGTAGCGAAATTTGTCCTCATCGTCCCACATATGGCGGAACAGAAAGATTCCGTTGTCTGCTCGACAATGGGACCCGAAGAACTATAAGCTGGAGTCGAAGTGTACGGGAGTATTTCAGGACGCCGCGATAACTCGTGTTAAGAAGGCTTTATCGGTTTTCAATTTAGTTCGCGCACCATTTTTGGCCCACCGAATTGCTCGGCTTTCACTTACCTCCTCCTGCGGTATATGTGTCCTATTCCACCTGAAGCGTCTAGCTTCGTTAGTTTCGAATTTCGGAAAATGCTCGCCATGAAAATATTTGAAACTTTTTCGGTTTCTCGTCAATCTGGCGGTGAACGAATAAAAAATCACTTTTATTCTGTACATTTTTCTCAAGTTGTTATTTTTATTTATTTACTTTAAAATATTTTGGGAAACCGATTTTTGCAAATATTTTTTATTAAATTCAAAATTCAACGAAACGGTTGACCTTTTAGCCCCCTCTCCCATTAAACTATTAAACTGACTTTTTAAAATAATTTCAAATTAAAAGTAATAAACATTATGCGATTGTTTCCACGCTGCTTTGCAATTAGTGCGTTTTTTGTTAATGTTATGGTCTAAATAATCCATCATATTTATTTAGTTATTTCGGTAAAGACTGTACTTTGGTAAACTCCAATCTTGTTGGTGTCTTCATCTTCTGTGCTGGTGACAGAGGACTATGTCTTAGTTGCGCCTCTACAAGTCAGTTTTCCAGGTTTCTGTGACATGTATCAAATATCATTCCTATTCTTTTGTTTACTTGACAGTTCTCTTGAAATTGTATAGTGCAATATGATGCCGAGTGTAGCAAATTTTCTGCCCATAACTGGCTGTTCAGAGTCCTGACTAACCAAAGACTTACCGAACAAAGTAGAAGTAAATGAACCTCCTGTGTGTGCAATTTGATTATAGTCGGTTATGACAGACCTAATTTGTCCCTGCTATCTACTGACTCCGTCGAATTATCCAGGTTTTTTTTCATTCGAGAGTTGATCAGTTCCATAATTGGGGCAGCAAATTTTAATCTATTCTGTGCCAAAGGATTCTGTTTTCTTGCTAATAGTTGTTAACTTTCGTGAAGATTTTTATATTATTCTCAATGTTTGCCATATTTCTTGATGACATATTTGATTCGATGAGTTATCCGGAGACTTCTAGAGGTAGTCAGCCACCCAAATTCACCAGGATGTGGAAGACTTCTGGAGAATCACATGATCTTTCGAACACTTACCAGAGTTCTTCTGGTTAAAGGTCCCATCACCGTACTAAAAATCATTTGAATGTTGACCTTCTTTTCTAAATTTAATATTGTTTTTCATTGATGAAAACATTTAAAATCCTCGAAGGGTGAAAATATATTTTAAGACGTGAGTTTTACTTCTTGGAATTGAAATTTGTTTACACTGTATCAGTCTCATTTTGAAACAGTATTACAACAAATAAATGTTATGCTACTCTCTAGCTCACCAAATAAATACTCGCGGAAATCGATAACTTCCTGAGACAAATGCACCTCTCTTCATTACACTTAATAACGGGTACAAGTAAGACGAATAATAGGGAAGGAGCAATTTGGGGAAAAAACCTGCGTTTAGAGTACAGTTAGGACTGTCAAGTGAGTGCACAGAATTCAACGGCACTCCGCGTTTTTTTCCCAGAGAGCAGCAGCGTTACGAATTAAGAAATATTATACAAGTGTCCTAAGTGATTCGCAGTTCAGTTCAGACGTGGAGGTTTCGCGTGTGCGTCAGCCTCCCTCGTTGTGTTTCTAAAGGAGTTGAGTGCAAATAAAACTGCCATTTGACAGAGCCGAGACGCAGGAAGTAGAGGGAGACGCTCGCAAGTGTGGCGCGAAGCGAGGAGAGCGGCGAAGTGTAACCGTCCATCCGGCCGGAGTGACCCGACTTCGGCCTTCTTGGAGAGGAAAAGAAACAACAACAATGTCGAAGTGAATTGTTGAAAATTCTCAAAGTGACGATTGTCGGGAAAAGTTTTATTTAGTCAAATTGGATTTAGATTTTGCGACTCGAACGCTTTGAGCTCGAATCGTCAATCGAAGGAGAATGCGAAGTCTCTATTTGCCCTCGAGCGAGTTCCAAGATTTTAAGTCCTCGAGTTGACGAGTTCGCGGGTACAACTGTCCCCTGCAAAAGCCTCTTCTTACACGTCTGGATAGCAGCTTTAGTTCAGCCCTCCGCGCCGGCTCCGTCCTCTTTTCTCGGCGCTTGAATCTGCACAGAGGGAGAGAGCCCTATAAAGTACTCGGGCTTACTATTAGCATCGATCGGCCATCGTTTTCCATTATTTTCCTTGGCGCGCTTAATTGTTTCTTCCGCTTTTAGCGCTTCATTTTGACGTTTTTGTCGCTTCTTTTCCTCGTTCCCCCCTCTGTAGGTCCTCGTCTCCTTCTCGCTTTTGTACTTTGCCGAGAAAATTTTATTGCGCGCGACGGCGGTTTTATCCGAGACTCCTCTTCCCACCCCTTTCTCGCGTAATCTTTTGTTGGAGATGCCAGGTTGTTGGAAAGTAATCTTTGAAAAAGTTTGCTTCTTTCGTTTTGCTTCTACCGCGCGTTCATTTTAATTTCAAGGTGTACGAACGGTCACCGCGATGAAGGCTTCATTTTCGTCCCCTTTGTTCCGTCGAGGAGCCAACGAGCACCTCGAATTTCACTTGAAATCCGTAAAAGAATAAATAGGCGCTGAGCCTTCGTTAATTTCACTTGATGAATTTAGCTTTTCCAAGGGATCTGCGGGAATTTCCAGGATATAGGAGGTGAATCTTTATTCATTATGTTTTTTTCCGTAATAATCGATGATGATTTAATGAATTTTAGAATGTAAACAAAAAAGATTGTATAATAGCACTGAAATTATTAATGAATCGCATACTTAATATTAGCATTTAAAAAAATTTATTCAATTTTATAGTAAATATTTTAATTATTAATTTTATTAATCATATATATTCAATTAAAAAGTTATTGAACGTCAATGACTACTTTGATCATTTTTTGGTACAAATCAAATTGAAAAAAAATGTTATATTTGCTGAAAAATTAAACTTATATATTTTTTACATATAAATTGGTTTCCGAATAAAGGCAATCATTTTTTAAAATAAAATATTTCGAATTTATCGAAGTGCGTCAGATTCCATACGTGCGTAAAAATGCAGAAAAAAAAAAGAAAAATATACGACGTTGGAGATTATAACCATGCATTGGCTCGTATTTCTGTGTATTTTGAATTCTCGTATGAAATTTGCATTGAATCCCCCAAAGACTTAGAAAGTTAACGAGTTTTTGTACTCGGCGTCTGGCTCGCCTTATCCTTTTCTCCGAGTCTAACAGACAATCGCTTTTTCTCGTTTTTTTAACCTTGCGATATTCGCCCATCACTACTGGCACTTCCCCTGACTCTGCCGTATTGTTTTTCTTTCCACTTTACGAGCTGTCTGTTTATTTCCTGAACTTTTTTATCTCTCGCGCATTCTTTGCCGCTTCTTTCAGCGACTGAATTCAAAATTCCTTCCTTTGTTGATCATTAACTGTTTGCTTATTCTTTTTAATCTTACCGGCGATAACTTTCCCGTATTGTCTTTTCCATTATCAATTTCACGTTTTCTTGTTTCTTTCAGAAATACCATCTGTCTGTGCCTTTTCTAAATTTCTTTTCTTTTCTTTTCTTTTTTTTTGATTTGTGCCTCGCTGAAGCAACATACATTAAATATTTATTTTTCATCAAGCCTCATTTATTTTCTTTCGACTATCTGCTTCTTGTTTCCCACATTTTCATTTGTCTTTCAACGGTTTCTTGATAAAACATACAAAATGATATTTCTGTTTTGGAAAGGAAAATATGTTACTGCTCCTTTTTGTTATTCTATTAAAAATAATGGTATTTTTTCCAAATAATTACACACTTTGATTGATTAATTATTGTACTTGGAAGATGATTTACTATTGTCATTATTTAATTAGAGGATTATGATGGTCATGTTGTTTGAAAGTTTTCATAAAGTTATGGATACATAATGTAGAGACGTAATTATTTGTGATGGTACGGAAGCTATGCAATATAATGTTACAGCATAACTTTGAGTTTACAGCTCTTTTTAGAACTAAAAAGTTAAATTAACAATTAAAAAAAAAATTAATTATTTACTTTAAAAATCATCTAATTTTGATAGTTGAAAAGCTGCGTCGATAACTATATTATTACAAATCAATTAATTAATTCAGATTTTGCTAAAATATTATAAAGTTAATGCTTTGCGTTTTTAAGTAAAATGGAAAAAATAATAAGGTCGCATTTATTTTTTTAAAATAATTCAATATCTGTACGTTTTTAAGGGTTAAATATTTTGGAAATGCATGACTGCGATGTGACATGAAAGCAAACCCAATATTTTCATTATCCTCGTATAAAAAAATTTCCTGCAAAATCCGAATTCCGATACAAGAGTGAATCTCGATCGCGCCGTCGAATTTTACATTCATTAAAAATAACAAGCTCCTGATGTAATATACCTAGATTTAATAACTCCCAAATTCGATTTCTTGCTTTGTCCGCGCCGTTTAGTACTCGCTTTTCCGCGGAGCTTCGCCGCGTATCTGACAGCCCCGCTTACACATAGACGGACACGTATCCATCTCCCGTCGTGAAATTTCTAGCAGGGCGGTGCCCTCGAGATTTATGTACGGCGGCCGAGGAAAAGGGAAAGCGGCGCGTTCGCGCGCCGGATAAAATTCAAATATCCCGCTGCGCGTTTCGGCTTTATACGCGCCATTGCGTCCGTTTTTATTCAAGGGCGGGCGGAGGTACCGCGTACTCGTTCCTTGAGGAGGACGCGGCAGATACCGCCGGGCTGGTTTGAATGAACCGATTAATGCATGAATTTCGTCGTTCGGCTCTGAAAGCTACTGTTGATTGCTTTTGTGTTTCGCCGAGTCCCATTCCTGATCTCTTTGCACCGGATTTACGGGGGAAATCGATCTGCTTTTATATTGCCCTTTCAGTTTTTCGATTCGGATATGCTTCGGCAATTCGCGGAAAAACTTTGTGTGCGATTTTTGCTGTTGAAAGAATTTTTGAAAGCGTTTACTTTTGATAGAATTTAGGAAACTCCTATTTAGTATTATTCTCTTTGACATGAACTAATATTTAGGTTTTTAGGTATTATTTAGGTTGTATGATACTTAAATCTTAAAGCACGGTTTATAAATTTTCTGGCTAATGATAAACCTTTTATTTTTTATATATAAATTAGTTATTCAAAAAACTTATATAAGTATTCCAATACTATAAATCGAAAATAGAAATTTAAATTAATAATTCGCAATAGTCTTCAAAAACTTTTTTTATGCAAGACTTTAACCAATATAACGAAAATAATTTGAAATATGCGGTAACTGAATCTCGAAGTTATGCAAGTGATTTTCGTAGGGTTAAAGAAAGATATTAATTGATGTTTTAAGAAATACAGTGGCAATATTGTCTACGTGCTTATTATAGCAAAATTTTCAATAAATTTATATCAATAACAATAAAATACTGGGACAGTACAGCTACGAATGTAAAACTGTGAAACAAAAAGAAATCTGGAATCAGGGAAAGAGTAAAATATAATTTTTGTTGAAATTTCCGCACATCTGTCAGAAAGGTAATAGAGTAATTTTAGCGCGGCGGTCGAAAAAAAAAACGAAAACAAAGAGTCGAAAAAAGAAGGAAAGCCGGCAGGCTGCCGGTTAAAGTAACGACAGAGATTCGGCGTGTAACTTCCGTCGCGTGTGACAATGAAATTACCCGCTGCTCTCTCTCTCTGTAGAAAAAAGTTGGCTTGTACGGGAAAATTCGAAACGCGTTCGATAGCGACGTAAGCGATCTTCAATCGTTGCGTTTCCAGCCGTATTTTTATACGCATATATACATATATGTGTTTAAACACTGGCACGACTGCGGATTTTTTTCCAGAAATTGAGAGCCTTTTATTTTTCCTCACTGACGGCCATTCGCAAGAAATCGAGGTCTAACTTACGTTTTAGATTAGAGTTTGGAGATTCGACGGGGTGCTTCGAAAAATTTCTTACTTTCTTAACTTTATTAGACGCTTTTATTAAGTCTATTTGTAAAGAGAATATATATTTTGTGGTATTATTTTGAAAGTTGCGTGCATTTTTAAAAATATCGATACGGTTACAAAAACTATTTATTTTTTTATTTTGAACAATAATATTAAAGGAAATTATGTTATATACGTTTATTTAATTTTTTTTCATAAAATGCTTTAACTGCACTAACTGTGACATCAAAAAGAATAAAATATTATACTTACGATGAGCTCCGAGAAAATATTTGTCATCTATTTTTAAGAAAAATCTCAAAGCAAAGAGTGTTTCTAAGTGAAATGTGGACTGAAATGAAAGTGGTTTGCTTTTAAGTACTATGCACACACAATTGTTTTTTCTACGGTAACACGTTTTATTCCGGTTCATCATTCTCGGCAAAGTTGACCTAAATCTACAGAATATTCAAACGCATTTTTGCTACAAAAGTAAATGCCGAAGAGAAATTTATTTTTAATAAACTAATCCATCGAAAAACGGCAACATTCAGTTAAGGAATTCAAGGGGAGAAGATTCGCGCTTTAAACGTAAAAGCTGGAATAAATTTGAATTGGAGCGCGACGCGCGAAAAGACAGAAAAAACGCACCTTGACCTTAATATATAGTGCCTGCATTTCTCCGTTCGCCTAACTGCTATGAGTCGTTTCCGGTCGCTCTAATTTTAAAAATACATTTTCCCAAGTTCACTGATCTCTTTCTTTTTTTTGTTTCAGCGGCGCGGAATAGTTGCTTCCCGCGGCGAGCAGAACTGCAGCGCGAGTTTTGTCGCAGCCGGCAGAACAAATGTTAATGGGAACAATGCGGCTGGAAAAATGAGAGAAATAATAAATCCAAGGTGGGGTATATAATTATACTTGCTGAAATGAAGTTCAATTTTAGAAACAGTTTCTATTATTCGCCGTTATTATTGAGAGTATTAAAGATGGGTCCATTATTCTTACCTAAACTTTACTTTTATATAAATATATTCCTCGTTTATTTTTGTACTTTAAATAGGACGAGCGATAATAGATGTTTTATTTACTTTTTTTTTAAATATTCTTATATTTATAAATTTAATAATTTTAAAAAACCGCTGCCAAGCCATTGGCAGTTAGCTTCCTCCTAACTAATTTATTGTTCCATTATTATCTTGTTTTTATTATTATTTTATATTTATATGCTCATTTTAGAATTTAATGAAAAGCTAACAAAATTTAAATATAAATTTTGTTATTGGAATATTTAAAGTTCTAAAAAACAGAATTTTTAAAATTCTTTGCTCAAAGC
>UCOM01004741.1:0-11324 GCA_900474385.1 Ormyrus pomaceus | reverse complement strand
CGTACGCGAAATCGCGGCGGCACGACGATGCGCACACGATTTTACACACTCTCTCTCTCTCTCTTTCTCGCACGCCGATTACGTCGCGAAAGAACGGCTTTCGCGCGATACGATGCGAGAAGGACGGCTTTTTGTCCTCGCGAAAACCGACACGAAAATACGCACGAAAATCCCGGCGCTAATTCTCTCTCTTTCTCTCTCACTCTCGCTCACTCTCGAGTGCACGAGAAGGGCAGCTAATTGTCCTCGCGAAACTCTCTCTCTCTCTCTCAAAACGAACGACGCGAAACGAAAACGGCACTGCACCCGCGAACCCGAATTCTCTCACACTCTCTCTCTCTCTCGCTCTCACATACACCGCTCGCACGCAGGCTCGATCGCGAGCCGATTCTTAACGAAGGAGGTGAAGCCTCCGCGCAACGATGCGCAAACGTAAGGGCAAGGCCCGGACTCACGCTCTCTCCTCGCTATGGCGCTAGCTGGCGCCAGGTGGGTCGTCGTCGTCGTCGTCGTCGTCGTCGGCGTCGTTGTCGCCGTCGTTCCTCGGCGGAATAGACGCTCGGCGCGATACGCGAATTAATTCCCCGGCTGACTCGTTAGGATGTAAATTCCTCGTGAGAGCAGTGCTCTCTCGCGCGCGGGAGGAATTCCAGATTCCGCGTTCCTCGCGCCTGTCTCAGGGCCTCTCTCTCTCTGGGCGCGCGATCGCTTGTAACTTAGTCGGCGGGTAATAAAAGTAATGAGTTACGTCGCGTAGTAAGGAAGTTTCGACTTTGTTTTATGCCCTGCTACATTTACGACTTCGGTTCGCCTTCCTGTCTTTCTCTCTCTCTCTCTCTCTCCCTCTCTCCCGCTATCGCTCTTGCTTTCTTTCTCTTCCGCCTTCTTATCTGGCGCGGCTTCTTGAAATGATTAAGTTTTTAACGCGAATTTACGCTTTTATTTAGGATTCTCGGATTGTTGGCCGGCTGCGAACATTGACCATTACTTCTGTTAGGGAATTGTTATCTCTCTAAAGCTGTGAACAATTGTAAAAATGTTGTAATCATTATACTGTTGTTTTCTATAAACGTAAATATTCATGATTGAAATTTAGAGATTGAACGACTTCTCTAATTAGAAGTCTTTTATACTCAGTCAAAATAATCTAACAATTTTATTTTAAAATGCTTAAACCGCAATTACAAAATCAAAAATTAATCAACAAAACGAGTCCGCAGCTCAATCGCATTGAGTCAATAAATTAATATCCGAAGAAAAGAAATTCAGCGGCAGCCTATTAGTAAATTACTCGAGCGAGTTTACATTCCGAATCGCTTCCCCGCTGTACATTACACTATCCTCGTTTTAACTTTGTTCCCCCCGGCTTCCACCCATTGTGTCATCGTCGGGCCCCCCCTCCCTCTCGGTTACTCGCTGAAGTCTAACGAGAGGGGAAACGCGCAGCGGGATGGAATTTCGCGAGAGACGTCAGATACGAACGTCGAGCCGTCACTTCGGAAGGCTCACCGCACCTCTCTCTCCTTCTCTCTCTCTCTCTCTCTCTCTCTCTTCTTCGGGCGCTGACAGAATGACTAAACCTATTCCCTCGTTGCAGTTGCGTTAGACTTCGCGCGCCGCGCTCTGAAGAAAGAGGAAGAGGCGGCACAGATTGACGTTAACGTTTCTCGCGAAGACGCGACGTTCTGCGGCTTCGAGGATTTTTTTTTTTTTTTTTTTTTTTTTTTTGTTGAGTTTTTTCGCGAGGTTTCGGAGTTTTTGCCGGATCATCAGCTTTTATTTATTATGCGTTAAGAGCGTTAATAATCCCCAGTAGACACAATGGAAGTGATTTAGCAAAGCCTTTATCTATTTAAGCTTGAATTTAATGTCTGAGAGGAATTTAATACTAAACAATTACATTTTGATCAGATCTGATGCACGAACTGAATACTCGAATAATCATCGTCAATTGTTTGATTTTTTTACATTTCCACTTGGCGGTACAGCGCCGCTTCGGAAGATACCTTATTCCAGATTAAATCTGAATATCAGCGGAGCATAATGCGATTCACTTATGCAGATTCAATATGGACTTACATTATCCGGCAGGCAGATCATATCGAATCCCGCTAAATGAAAGATTATATCTGCGCGATATTGCTTCCTCTTCGCGATCATTGCATGTTTAATATCGGCAATACGCGTATGAATGATTCCCGTTCTCAATAACAAACTTTTTAAAACTAATATGATTGCGCGCTCGTCAACCCCCCCTTTGAGCATTGAAACGCGATTCGATTTATCTCCCGAGTGGCGCTTTCATCATTTATCAAAATGATTTTTCAGTTTGGCGATGAACGATTTTTTAAAATGCTTCTTTTATTTTCGTTATTTCGGTAAGTATCGCTTTGCCGCGGTACCCGTAGATAAAAAACAATTCCGCCGTACTCTAACCGAAAGCTTTTTTTTAAATTTGCACGCAAAATCTTCTTTACGCCAGATTTCGTTCCTGAAAAGCAGTAAATAGCACCACGGTACTAAATAAATTCCAATAAGCAAATACTTCTTTACTCCAATCGAGCAAAATATTATTCAAATATTCTCGCTTACCTCTCCGCATAAACAGCTTCGCTCCGAATTCAGGATCACCGCTCCGTTAAACGGAAACTTCAATTCCGTCCGCACAATGAACCAGCAGCTGAACTATTCCACTCGAAATGAACAAAAAAAAAGCAGTCGGCTATTACCAAAAGCGAGACAGAGAGCGAGATAGAAAGAGATAGAGAGAGAGAGAGAGAGAGAGAGAGAGAGAGAGAGAGAGAGAGAGAGGTCGGCCTTACCGCAGTAACGGCCGCAGTGCAAATTCGCAAATTCCCATAAGTGAGGTCGGGGGCGCTTCCGCGCGGCCGATAAATAAACAAGCTCGCTCGCTCGCTCGCTCCTGCATGGACTTGGCCGCGATTCGAATACCAATTAGGCGGATAATTACTTGGAGTGCCGGGGCAAATAAAGTGGAGTGAGACGCGCGCGGCGCGGTCCGGCGCGGTGTCGTCGTCGTCTAATGGCCGACTCCCTCCCCCGTCGGCCCGTTTGTCCGTATCGTGAGCAATGGCCCGAGAGAGAGGACAGATGCCCGAGTAACGCTGCCTGGGCTGTTTGTGTTTGGGCGCGGGATATTATTACGGCCGCGGCTCGCAGGCGGTGGCTGTGCACCTTTTATTTTTGGCCCGTTTGCGAGGATGGAGCTGTTTGGACGCTTGAATACTTTATCGCCTTGACGCTTTCGGGGGGGTTCGATTGTCGGCGCGACGCTGGGCTTTTTAACGAGGAGCTTTCGATTTCGGTGCCGAGATCCGGTGCGCCGTTTGACGCTCTTTTATTTGGGTGTTCATAATTGTCTTTTAAACCGACTGAAAATCTTGAATTGCAATTATTAAAATTATTATTGCTCAAGCGCGCATTTTAATTTAAGAATACCTTTAAAGCTACACCAAAACCAACGTCCAAAAAAGCCGCCATCACTCGGAAGCGCCCTTATAGAAAAGGACTTCAAAGCGAACGGAAAAGTCTAAGCAGACGCGCGAGTTTTTACCGATTTCGCAGCGGTCGAAAAAAAAGGCGCGGCCGGGCAATTTATGCCCCGAGTCCCTCCCCAGAAGAATGCCTCCAGCGGTATTTTGTCGCGACTGCCACTGCCGGCGTTCAAAAGTGCGAAGTGCCGCTTGACGGCCGATCGCTTCCTGAACTGCAATTGATAAGTGCCGGCTGCGAAGTGGCCTGTCGGAGAAAATTGTTGGTACGCGACTCGGTCCCGCTCGTTCAATTTAATAAAGTTGCGTTTTCGGTTTGGAATTGAAGTAATGGTGATGTAAGAAGGGTTGGCGGGTAGTTCAAGATTAAAGCGGGTTAAATGGACGCAGAAAGGTAAGAAAAATAATCTAAATGAACGTGGGAAATTTTTTTCTCTAATTTTTAGTACATAAAACGAGCCACCAACATTATTATTCGGTCAATTTTGCTAAAATAAAATGAAATCCAAGCTTATATGAAAGGCAGTTATTTGAACACGGTTGCGCTCTCGGGGTAAATGCGCAAAGGATAATTAAACACAGGCGCGTGATTGGTTTTATAAAAGAATTTGGCTGATTTCGCTTGATGAAAATGTTTTTTCCATTGGGGATCCGAAAGCAATATCTTTTTTTTCTATTGTTTAATCAATCCGCCCGGTAAAGTCTAATTGACAGTAATTAGAATCTACCGAATGAAACTCGCTAAAACAGCTTCGTTTATCCTTCATTTAAAAGTTCATTCCGGCGGGCCAACTGTTCGTCCGAACATTTTTCATTTATTAGCATTCAAAACAAGGCCCGGGAATAAAACTTTCCGCAAACAATAATTCGAAATTTCTCGTCAATCAAGCGGGAAAAAAACAACGAGCTGCCGTCCTACGAAGCAATGAATGCAGCGGCTCATCCGGAATTGAAGCAATTCCGCGCAAATACGCAATTACGGTAATGAACGGACGCGATTCTCGCGATTAAACAGCAACGTTGAGAAACGCAGGCTCGAAGATCGGTCAATTTCTGGCGGGACAACGAGACCTGCAACGATTACTTGCGCGTGGAAGCTTACGGTTGTGCTTGTGTATGTGTGTGTGTGTGTATAATGCAGGGCGACGCCACGCGGAAAGTCGCACTACGTGACCGGGAACTTTCCTTCAATTTGCGCGCGATCAAAGTTTATCTGCTCTCGCCGAGTAGCCCATTACGATGTGCAAACAGTTGCGAGCCCTGCTTACAGTTGAGAATTTTTTTTTTTTTTTTTTTTTTTCGTTCTGACGTAAGGTTTTCTTTTTTCCGTTCAGGAAAATATTCTGTAGAATCATTTTTCACGAATAAAAAGTGGTTTACTTGATTTGAAAAAGGCCTCTTCATTGAAGAACTCAACGAATTGTTATTTGTAGCTTACAATTTTGTAAACCGAAACTTTGATCTTATCTGATCGATAAATTGTAAAATAAATTTTCTAATTCATCGACAACTTTAATCTAATCGAAAAATACAAAATTGCATTTAGACATTTCGCGCAGCAGCACGAAACGGCAACCCGTTTAAAACAAGTACCGACACTGATTTAAAAAAACAGCAAGTCTCGACAAGTGGTTTGACATCGGCCTCGCGGACAAAATGAATTTATACGAGCTCTGCCGTAATTGTCGGCAGCGGTCGCATTTTTAACTTGCCCCCCCCCCTGCCTCCCCTCCCCCCTCTGGCCGCGCGCAACGGATGAAAGTTTACCCGGGCAATGAAAGTTTAAATGCTCGTCGAGCGTCCTATTACGATGCTCAAACATTTGCGGCCAGCTTGCGCCGAGAGGACTCGAGACGATAAACATTTTCTTCTCTCTCCGCGCGTCCCAGGCGCAGAGCCCTGGTTTGCTCTGGACTTTTTCAAATTTCGTCTAATTGACGCGTCTCTGCCGCCGAGAGGAGGCGGTCTTGGAAAATTCCGGTTTGATCGGGCAGAGTGGAGGAGATGATTGCTGTTGATTTGGGTCGCGCTTTTTCTTCGCAAGTCGAGAGAGTCGTTTGCTCGTTTTATGTACTGAAATGCTGGAAAATAGTTTTTTTTTTTTTTATAAAGAATAGCAAAAGTTGTGTAAGAGCTGGTGCTTCGTTTTCATCGGACAAACTTTCGAGCAATAATTTATTCATTACTTATCAAATTATAAAGACAGAGATTTCTTAAAGTGCCTAGTTAGCGTAATTAGACTGATAATTTGAATTGGAATTTTTCTGCGAGAGGCAAACAACTTGAGAAATATCTGACAGATGACAAATTTAAGAGGGTGCAATCTTGAAGCCGAGGTTAAACAACTCATTAGAGAAAAGTACACTTAAGCGTTAATTAAAGTTCTATCAAAGTTTTAAAAGTTTTCCGAGGTCACGAAAATGAATTTCCGCTCGTAACTGAATTTTTAAGACTCTCTCTCCCCTGTTTTTGTAACTGAATGATTATTTACGAGCATCGAGCGACACGAAGATTATACCGTCCAATTAATCATTTCAACATTCTAATTTTATTTGTACCCAAGAAGATAAAACGGCAATAATCCATTTGAATTTTTCACCAGAACTACAAAGATGACAATTAAAACGCGGCTCGCCCCTAAATGGCCGAAAATCCCAAAATAATAAAGCATCCGCGTCTGAACGCTCCGCATTTTTAAGCTCGCGCCGCGAGTCAGCGGCAGAAATGCGCGCCGACGTCGTTTACGGGACGACGGCGGCGGTAGGCGCGGAAAGCGAGGAAATTCGCATTCCCGCGACTTTTCCAGGCGGAAGAGGCTTTCCTCTTTCAGGGCAATGACAACCCGCCCCCGCCGACACAATGGTCTAACTCGGAAGATACCCCCGTCTCCCCCCGCCGCCGCTACGCGGAGAAAGGGAGGGAGGCCAAAGAGCATCGCTGAGTGATCCGGAGCGCGAACTTTTAGCCCGCGCCCTGTGCCTCCAGTCGCGAAGAAAGGAAAATAAGGCGCTGCCGCTTCTTCTTCTTCTTCTTGGAAATCTGCTCAATTTTAAATGGGAATTTCTGCGAGATTGAGAAAGCCACTTTTTTTTAAGGGGGAGCCTTTCGCTGCAGTGTTTTCGGGATTATTACCGATAGATTTTGTTATTCTTGCTCTTTTGGGAGGATCGTTAATGAAAATTAACAAAAGGAGATAGACATCTGTTTATAAAGAATGTTAAAAAAATCAGAAAAAAAGTGAATTTAAAGCTGAACAAACTCCTCCTTCGGCCATTAAAAATTCATTCCAACTTAATTTTCTGATCGGCATCTCATTGTAGAAAAAAAGCTCTTTCATCAAAAGGTAGTTACACACTGCTCGATAATAAGGATCCGCGAGCGAGAAAAAGATTTCAGGCTCAGATGCTCGACAGCACATCCGTCTTTCTCGCCGCTGACTTTATCAGTAAATCACCTGGAGGTTTTCTTTTTTCCTCTTTTTTTTCTTTCACGGAGCGTCGATCCGTCCCGGGAGCTAGACTTAATTTCCACGCGAGAACGTAAAAGTTTCACTTCTCGCTTCGTCATCTTACGTTTCAATCCACTTAGCCGGCAGTAATCAAGGCGCAATCAGCGGAAGCCACGCGACTAATGACAGCTCGCCCAATCCGTTCCCCTTTTTATTTGCCCTTCGATCGAGTGCCAAATTGAGCCACTCAAATTGCACAGAGAGAGAGAGAGAGAGGAAGGAGTTTTGCCTGATTTTTAGCCACTTTTTTTTACGGACGACGGGAGGCGGTCTGTTTTCAGCAGGAACTCTTCGCTTCTGGGAATCGATTCAGGTTTTTTCTTATATCATGACTAATTAGAAAGGGTATAATTATCGGGGATTTTCTTGTTTTCGCCTTCAGTAATTCCCAATCGAGCCTTCGTCCGCGTCTGTTTTTCATTTACAATATCCGCCGTCGGATTGTCTTCTCGCGTCTTTATAATTACTTTCGCTTTCTAACAACGAGATCAATTATTTTTCTGCAGCTTTTCTTACACTCCAATTACTCGTCGAACGCAAACTCGAAGGCAAACCCCCCGAGTATCAACTGCAAAGCACTCTTACAACCTCCGCAAATCCCTCATCCGAATTCTAAAACCAGTGCAACTTCTTCGCACGATAAAACCGTATAGCCACGCGCGCACACACACACACACACAACGTACATCCAGAAGCCGCGCGATAAATTACTCGGCACTGGCAAAGTCAGCTCGGATCTCGTCATACATCGGGGGGGCCGGGGGGGCCATAAATTTCCGGGACAATCGATGCAAATAGAAATTCCGCGCCGCGGACAAATAGCGTACAGTCCATTCGTCGACTCGGGGGAAGGGGGATAATCATTAAGCGACTCGCCGGTCGCCCGGGAAAAAGAAGTACATACATCACGACGGGAGGCGAGAGACCCCATCAACTGTCTGCCCGTTTCTTCTTCCTCCTCGCGAGAGAGAGAGAGAGAGAGGACACGACTCCCTCGGCTCGATTGTAGATCATCTTGTACTTTTCTCCGCGTGAGCGCGTTTTTCTAGATTTTTCTTCCGGGGCGGGGGAGAGACGCGGAGACGCGCTCCGAGGAGAGAGCTCGAGAGCTGACTTTATTACGGTCCGCCCCATTTTTCTGTTTACTCGCGGAGAGAGAGAGAGAGAGAGCGAGTGTATTTTTGCTCCGGGTCGCCTTTCCCGACACACACGCCGATGGCCTCGTTATTTAACTAGGCTCTTTTAGCCGAGCTCTGATTGATGATTGGAGCCGAGGACGCGGGGATAAGTGAATAAGCTGCGAACGATGGCACGAACAATTGCTTTATTTCCAATATACTGTACTTCCATTCCCGACAAACAAGCTCGTTCCCACGTCGCTCGGAGGCGACGATAACGAGGCTCGGGCCGCACCGCACCCCGAAACCCCCAATTATTCGAGCGGGGCGCAGCATTAAAGAAAAGCAGGACGGTGTGCGGCGATATATTTCAGCCGGAGTCCCCCTCGTCGATCTATCCATCTTTCTTGTTTACGCTGCAGCGCGCGCGCGCTGTGGCCTCGTCCAATTTTCTTCCTCCTCCTCGGACGGAATGCAAGCCCCGTCGTCGTCGTCGTCGTCGGGGGGGCAAATGGTCGAATCTATCAAAGTGTATGTGCTCGAGTTCTCGCTCTCCTCTCTTTTCCGCGATATAGTCCCCCCCGTCCCCGTTTTTACCGTTCTAACGCGACCAACAGGCCATTAGCCGCGCGAGGAGAGGGAACGACGACGCCGACGGGGGAGAAGTCCTTCGATTAGTCTCCCGAGGAAAGAAAATGAGCGCGACGCTGCAGAGAGAGAGAGAGAGAGGGAGGGAATTTCTGTGTGACGTCGGGGGTTTCTTGCTTTTACGGCTTTTGATGCTATATATTTTTACCCGCGATTTTCACAGCCGGCAGAGAGAGAACTGCACGGAGCAATAGTCGTTTTCCCTTGAATTTCAAATAATGAAGTCACGCGCTGAAAGACAGAACGCGCGTTTATTCCGTGTATATACCGAAGTCGTTTTCGATTCCATCGAGCAATAAACGAGAAAACGGGGCAAAAACAATTTCGCCCCAGGTATTCTCCTCCGCGATTACGCAATAATTTTGAGCCGCACTCCGAGGAAAAGCCATCGAAAAACAGCGACGATATCGTCGCAATCAAGCATCGGGCGCTGCGACGAGTAAACAAAACCGGGGGCGCCCGACGTTGCAGTCGGACGTTGACACCGCTGGCCCCCTTAACGAAAGTCGCTATTATGAGAATTTATTTTCTCCTTCCTCCTTTAACTGCACTTTTTATTTCCGCCGTGGCGGCGAGCGACTCTCGGGGGCCCCGCGGCGCTTTTTCCCCAAGTAATTTGCGAATGGCTTTTCTTTTAACCGTTTTACCGCGGCGGCGGCGGACGGGGAGTTTCGCGAGTTCGACTCGGCTCTCCGCGCGCTGCGCTATTCATTTTGTTTTTGCCGCCCGGAGAGTCAGCGCGCGGAGCTCTCGCGAACTTGTAAAATTGCTTGTCGTTAGTGATAAATGTTTTTCTCTTCTCTCAAAGCGAGGCGTAAATTACGATTGTACGGGAGGATGGCGTCACCGAGCGGAAGCTGCTTTCGTTCGGATTTTTAAACCCTTTCGAAGTATTGTAGGTGTTATTGTTTTTGAAGACTGTGGTGTTATAGGGCTTTGATAAAAGTGGGCTGAAAGAGTATAGAAAGTGTCAGTATAAAATAACTTATACTTGTGTCGTGGATTAAATTATTGAAATTAAATACGTTTAATCAAAATCTAAAACGATATCTTGAATTTCAATCGTGTAAAGCCTATAACAATCTTCTTAATTTTCGTTAAGAACAAAAAAAAAACAGTTTTATAAGCATCAAAATTCTCGAAAACCCTCGAACTAATTCACTAATAGTAAGTATAATACAGAAGCTTAATGCACAAAAGCCAAAAGTAAGCCGCGAATCGTGTTCCGTTTAAAATTCCGCGCGTCCCGGCAGAGCGGCTCTCTCGGCGAGAAAAAAACTTTAGATTAAAAAACTTTGAGTGCTCCGCGGATATCCGGCGTTTAAGGAGATTAGACAAGAGGCCTCCTCGCGCATAAACGCAAAGCCCGGAGGCTCGTCGGATAAGCGACGTAATTTCGAAATTGTCATACACTCCCGCCTCTCGATTCCAGCCCCGCTTTATTCGCCGCGGTTTCGGCTTTTAATTCGCGAAGGATTTTCCCCCCGAACGAACGAACGAACGAAGCCGTTTATTGGCGTTCGCCGCGGCAATCCTTGTAAAAGCCTCGCTTCGGCGGGAATGAATTTCACGTGTACACCCGGATTTATCATTTTTCTCGAAAGCCCCGGGTGCTTTTTCCGTTCGCTCCTTTTTTATCGCGGCTCGTTCCGTTGCCGTTCGCGAGAAAGGCGCGAGAGGATTTCGTCGGGCTGCGCGCTATTTTTTCGCGATAAAATTTAATTAGGCGTTCTTAATTAAAGGATCGTCGCCGCTCGGTGTCTTTTTGCAGCTCTGCTCCCGCCGGAAACGGTTCATTACGAATTCTTTTTCTTTTTTCGAGGATCGCGGTGGCCGGAATTGCGATATTTTTCAGCGTTATTTGACTTTGGAAGTTTGTTGACTTTACTGCAATAATATAATTTCTTCTTATAATTTTCATATTCGTATTTATTTACTGGAAAGAATTTGATTAAAAATTAAAGTTATTCAAAATGCCTTCCAAGCTTCCCTTTCCCCTCTCAAAAACTACCGGCAGCGCTAAAAAAAGAGCCGCTTTCACCAGCATATTAATTTTGATACGCGACTCGAAGTTAACTCACAGCACTCGTTGAGCAGCAGCGCTCCGCGGACAAACAAAAAAAAAAAAAACGCGCGGCTGCCAAGTAATTTTCCCCCTCCCCCCCATCAGGCTTGCAGGAAAGGGCGCGTAATCAGCTTAACGAGGCAGGGCCTGCCTCGCATGCTCGCGCCTTATCGCCGAGCCGATGGGGATATTATCGCGCGCAACGCGCAACAAAGGTCGCGTGTCGAGTCCCGCTGCACGGGGCTCTCTCCCCCCCGAATAATGCGTCGTTAAGCAGCTGCGGCGCGCAAGACGCACTCCGCGCGCCGACTGCTCGATTCGAGCGGATGTTCGGGATTCGCCGGAATGCGCGAGGAACGTGGTTTTTTTAGAATATCGTATTCGACTTATAAGAGAACGTTTTGTATTTTTGAGGTTTTTGATTGAAAAAGTTTTTCTTTATGTAAAGGCAATGGGGAGGGGGGGTGGGGTAG
>UCOM01004740.1:0-11315 GCA_900474385.1 Ormyrus pomaceus | reverse complement strand
CCCTTAAATAGAAGATTGAAACATTATCAGTATAAATTTTAATATTAGTTGTATAATATTTTTTTATTGAAAAAAGTTAAAATTTTCTAAAAACCTTCAGAATATTTTGAGTTTTATTCCATTACAGATTGTAAAAGTTTAATAGTTTAATGATTTATACGTGAGTTTATTAAGTGACGTAATTTCAAATAACGTAAATTTAATATTATAAATTATACGGGTCGATAAAAAATTTATATCTTATAATCGTACTGTATATCAATTCAGGATTTGGAATATATTAAACAATGATAAAAAATCTTGAGTTTTTATTAAATTACAAATCGTTGAAGCAAATAGATAAATTTTTATTTATAAAATAAATAATATAGGATATTTCAAAATTCAATGAAACTGCAATTTCTAAGAGCAGATTCCGATTTAGTGTTAAAAAATGTAATCTAACCATACAATTTTATTCTTAATAGAAACACATTATTGTGGTTTTATGACTATCAAAATTTTAATTTTAATTAAATTTAGTATATGTAATAATAAAAGCATTTATAGTATTATATACATAAATAAAATTAATATTTTATAGTATTAAATATTATATAGTATTATATACATAAATAAAAGTATTTATTCTTTACCTTACTGTGGACATGACCGCAAATCATTGGAATTATTATGAACAATATATGGGTATAATACATATATATTGCTGCTGGATTATCAGTATATAATTCAGCTAATTGTAAGAATTCACCGTGAAATAAAACCGAAAATATGCAATAAATCACAAACATTGTTACAGAATAAATGACACTTAAAATTGGACGTCGATTTCCTAAAGGACACTCAATTACACCCGTTCCAAAAATCCAATTCATTACGTAAATAGGAGCAAACGGATTCAAATATTTTTCTGAAATACGCATTATTTCTAAATATTTGTATTATAGAAACTAATGAACTAATTAATAATAATGATTCAATTTTGAAAATACTGTTATTAAAAGGATAACATTTAAAAATTAATATAGCTGTGAAGAGCAGTAAAGCTGCTAAAACTGACATTTTTTAAGCTTAGTTTATGGTAACAAGTTTGCGTGATGATTGCGGCTCATAGATTTGCAAATGCGGAATGAAAACGTATAATTATAAAGATTTTTATTAATTCCATACACTTATTTATTTCATTATGAACATAAATTCACAAAATATATTAGGAACTAATTTATGTATTTCATACGTCAGGATTAATATAAAAACGTATTGATTGTACCGTAAGATAAGGTGTTGACACAAAATAATTAAAAACTGTTTTCAGTATAATATACAGATCAATTTATTACTTCTTGAAATCATTTACCATTTGTATCCCTGTTGAAAAAAATTTATAAAATCTTATTGTATTGTATTGTCAAGTTTTTGTTGTATAATTTTTTCAAAACGGGACAGCACTCGGCTGTCTATAGTGTAACAGTCAAAGATGTACGAGCGTATTACTTGGGTAAGTCTAGTTTAAATATAGTCTAAAAATTTTAAATATTACTTCTTTACGATATTCGTTGATAATCGGTTATAATATATAGTTAATATTGTGGCTCAGTCTAATGCCTCGAAGTGTGCCCAAACCAACTGCTTAAAGTTGTTATCAGGGAAGTCAAATCCCTGATCTGAGATGGCATTGAATTCCAGTGTCGTGCCACTTGGCTTGAAAAAGATTTTAACCCACATTCGGTACGAAGAGCAGGACTCGTTAAATTGTTCTTATCACGGCTTGTAAGCAACCGGGCCTTATACCTGATAAGTAAGTTGTGAGATAGGGGCATATGTTTTGTTTATAAGGATTTTACACTACTTTCTTTACTTACTATTATGAAAACTGTCCTGCAAAATCTTATTCATTCTGATGCAAATTCACATATTGGATCCTATAAAATGAGTTTTATAAGGTTTTTTCAAAAAATCAAAAATTCAAAAGGTCATTTACGGGCTAAGATAGGTACTATATAATAAAATTAACCTCTAGAGGGCGGGGAAATTTTGGTTTAATTCGACTTTTTTTTTACCTAAAATTTATCCATATTATCAACAAATAACACATTGTACGTGCCCGAGCTGACAGGTGGTCGAAATATCGACCACCCCCAACCTCTAAAGGTTAACCAAGTAAAAAATATTTTATGATTTTTTAATTTTTTGTTATTCATTTTTTTATTTACATTTAATTTTTGCTACTTCCATTTCAGACTGGTTTCAGATGAACGGATAATTTTTCAGGATTTGTTTATTTATCAATAACAAAATTGACAAACCATTAACAATACATATATGTTATTAAACATTACTTGAACCTCAACACATGTGAAAAGACAAGAAAAAGTTATTAAATGCATCATGCGGTATTCCAATAACACGAAAATTGTTGAGATAGGTGTTCAATATTTTCATAAACGGTGTATTTTATCACTTTCTTTATATATCGACCACTTGTTTAAACTAAAATTTAGTTTTTCGAACAACAAATGATACATTTTCTGCCCGTCGCAAAGTGTGAGCTACAAGGTTTGACTAACTTCATTCTGGATTTTGAAGTTGCAGAAATATCATTAGATATGTCGTAACCGATCCAATAACCTATAAAACATTTCCATTATTTAAAAATCACGTTCGATTTTATACGAAGTTTAATTTACCATTTGTATTAAACTAAAATCAACAGCTATGAATCCAAAAGCTTTAAATGTAAGTGGATTTAAAAATAATTGCTTAGTAAATTCTCGAATCTAGAAAAATATTTTTATGTTATTTTAAGAAAATATTGTTTTTGACTTTTATTACTGTACCTCGCTTCTAGTACTTTCGGTAATTGAAGGTTCATCGTAAAGTTTAGCAATTACATCTCCAGTTTCTAAAGTCTGCAAGTCCACATGAAAGTAGAAAAATAAAAATAAATTATCTCGGCAAAGTTTTTATTAAATTTACCATACCTTATTAATCAAACTACTGCAAGTGTAACTGATTGCAAATGTTTTAATAAAATAGTACACAAGCCAATTGCAGTTGTTTGCAAGTAATCCAAAAAAAACTACTGAAGAAAGATTCGATTGGGATAGTATTTTATAATTCTGATAGCGACCAATTGTCATGATTCCAATACCCATTATTACAGAAACAAGAATATGTAAACCAAAAATATCATTAGCTACTCGAACTACTTTTACGCACTCCAACTGTGCTTTCCTATAATATATATGAACTATTTTTATTCAAATTAAAGTTTATTGAAAAAATGTTGAAAATTACAGCTAAAAGAGAATGTTAAAAAAAACTTCTATTCCTCCCACAATAGATAAAAGTGTATTATGGAAGATAATAATGTATAACAGTAACAATGTATTAGTTACAATAATATCTAAATCTAATTTTCTAAATCATTTAATGTCTTTATAATTCTTTAGATTTCGTTAGTCTTCTGATTTAAAAAAAACTGAAAACATTTTAGTATATATTATATTAATTTTTACCTAGCAACGTAAATCACATGCGATTGGTCTACAAGAACGGTCTGGTCTTTTAGCTTTGTTAGCGGTTCATCAGATGTGTTGCACATACTCTTAAACAGCTTATATTGTCGTACAGGACTGCGTATAGTCGTTATCATATTTTTTAATAAATTATTAATTTCATTAATCTTCTTCTGAACATAGCTGTTTTATAAATTCAAGATTTTCTTATTAAAACTTATTCAATTCTAAATAGACTTGGGAGTCTTACATCTTTAAAAATGATGTTGAAAAGTAGTTACAAAAAATAACAGTAAAAACTTATAAAATTTAAGAGATTCGATTACTTTTTGAATTTTAAGAATGACTTACTCAAATAATTTTAACACACAACTCTTCAGTCTGAAATAAGATAAATTCCGAAAATGTTTTAGTATTTAAACATCAGATGGATTTAAACACTTCTATCTCTATCTTCTATCTGAGCTTGTTTTATAAAAAATTATACCTACTTTAATCAGTTATATTTTTTATAATTTTATTAACTTCATTTTTTGTATTTAGGCTTTTTCAAATCTTATGTACGGGACTTATAGAGCTTTAATTTTATTTTATTTTTTGCAGATGATTTTCATCATCATTTTATGAAGGTGTTAGATTAACATTTATTAACATTTAACATTTATTCTGTACAGACTGCAAGTTTCAAATAAGAATATACTTATTGGAATTGATTTTGAGTAGATAAATGGATATTGCACTATGGGCAATTTGTAAGTAAAGTGGTTATTATAATTTCATACATAATTATTACAAAATTAAAAAATCTTACTGAAAATCTTGTTTATATTTACAAATTATAAATAATACGAAATAATATTACATTATTCTTACTTGTTTATATTGATAAAATGTACGTCGCAAATAAAGTTAGTGACAATTGGATAATTTGTAACAAACGAACAAATTATTTTACCCTTTTTGGCGTAATCGACTGTCAAAATTAAAGTAAGACTATTTATTATTAAAGCGATCAAAACGTATGTTCCATATCCTGTTAGTTTTCTTATTTGTTCTCTAAAAACTTGTGCATAATCTTTCTTTATTCCTATTGATTCCAACACTTCATCTATTTTCATAAGCATGCGCAATATTTTGTAGGTACCCTTAAATTGATTTTGTATACTTACTAATATGTATAGGGAAAATATAAAAAATGTAGAAAGGCTAAAAAAATTATTAAAGAACCTTACCTGACTGCGAATTAATCCTAGGACTGTGGTAATAATTGCGAGTGCAACGTGCAAGTAAAATAAAACTGCTATCATATTATGATCATATTTTAATTCTTTAGACATCATATGCAGAAAGGGGAGCGAGTAAATGGCGAGGCCACAATAAATAGACATAAGACAAAATACATAAAAGTAACTAATAAAAGGACGTGGTGTTCCGATTGGGTACTCGATTACGAGAACTCCAAAAATCCATTGGCTGAAAAGAACTGGTAATGCGGGTCTTGTCACCTCTCTCAGTAATGCAGACAGATTTTTTTGCATTCTATTAGCAGGATATTTACTAAACATTACGATTTTTAATCCTAATAGTATAAATTAAATTTGTTCAAGCCGAGATTTACGTTTTCTTGTCCTTTTTGATCAACGGTAGAATTACTAATTAGTAATTGTATGCTAACTTTGAATCTTGTTCTGAATACAGAGTTTACAAAACTAAAACATTTGTAATTTTCACCATAAAACCAAGATAAGATTTATTATATTGAGTTTGATGACTATTTTAGTAAAATCAATATCTGGTTTAAAATTGTGCACTAACAAAATGTTTATATTATACAAACAAGTTATCGAATATATATAATTTAAGCACTCATTTGCAAAGAAAACTACTACATTATTAGTTGACTATTGTTCGATTGTAAACTTTAGGCGCACTCACAGATCTTAAATGTAGAATACAGACATTATTATTTATTTAAAGTTGCAGGTCATACTTTATGGCCGTGCTTATTTTCAAGGTCCTATAGGAAGACCATTGTTTCAAACCTTCCAGTGGCGGGATGTTGATTGCTTGGCTTATTATAGGTACATTGACGTAAAGGTCTTTTACGTATAATGTTGAATAGAATCAATTCTAATGCTTCAGCACTGAGAAACATTTTTTGTAAAAATTAAGATTTTTTTTTGTAAAAATTACTATTTTAATGGAACTCGTGGGACACACTCATATTTAAATAATTTTTACTATATATTTCGTAAATTTAACTATATTATTTGTAAAATTTACAATTAAAATGACTAAAATTGCGGCAAAAATTATTAAAAGATGAGTGTGTCCCGTGAGTGCTATTAAAATAGTAATTTTTCTCAATGTGAGGTGAAAGAACTCTACATTCGATCGAATGTCTCAGAGCCCAAATTTTTCTCAGTGTATACTGAATTCGGTATGACTTCATTCTCAGTCCAGGCGGCACGGCTATGGAACGCGATCCCGTCCAGCATCAGGGACTTAGCATCTCTCTTTGCCTTCAAACGTGTGGCTTGGACAGACTTTTCAGAACTCGGCTGAGACCATACAGGTTTACCGAAAATATATATACATATACTGACATATACACTTTTTATTAGTATTATGACAGCGTATTGTAAAATTACCGACTGTGATGCTGCTGTAGTCTAGCCTAGCTTTGGCTTACATTAATATAAGTCAAAGCATAATAATAATAATTATTATGTATAGATTTTCTATTTATTGACTTTAATATCACTACAGCCCACTAGCTGTGAAAACATTTTTAGAGCAAGAATTGAGCATTTTTTAAAAAAGTGCTACAAATGGCCAAAAAATGCTCCTTAATAAGCCAATAAATGGTAAAATTTAACCTCAAAGCATTAAAAATGGCTACCAGGGATGTATTAAATCCTATAAGTCATAGAATATAATAGATTAATAAGATTTAATTTATTGTTCCATTACGTTGATTATTAATGTCAAAATATTTAAAATACAACACAAAGAGAAAACAAAAATCATTTAGTTTATAAGCAAAAGTTAACAGTACGAAAAAAAAATTATAAATTTGCATGTGCCCTAAAGATATACCCAATTTACTTTAAATACCTCAAAAACTCACCGTTGAATTTTAATGAAATTTTACACGTGCTGCGTTACATCTTTACGATACGTATACACCCACTTTTTACAAATTGTAATTAGAAAACACTAAAAAAATTCAACCTCAGGCTCGTCGGAAATTGATGGATCGATATTATTCTTGTTCAATGAACTCATCTGAGATGCACAATTGCTAAGTCTTTAGAAAAATTTGGGGAGATTGTTTTACAAATTAATTAAGATAAAAGATAAAAATTCTTAAAATAAAAAATTTTGCATTGCAATTTATTTAGTTTGAATCGCTTTTGATTTAATACAATAAAATATATCGCAATACACTATTGAAGGAACATTTTGAAATTGATATCAGCAGTACTTCTTCACGGTATTCAGCTTTGTTTTTGGAGAATGTCTACCATGGTTTTATCATATAATTTTTATATTTATATAATTTTTATATTGTATAAGGATCAGTGAATTTAACTTTAAATTGAATTAATATCATCAAATATGTTGTCACTGACGATATGATCTAAAACATTAATGTTAAGATTATTGACATGATTAAATAATGTAAACGCGATTATTATTACTTACCGATAAAATTAAGGAGTAATTTAGTATAGAAAATCCATATGTTTTGAATTGCAAAGGGCCATTTATTATCTGAATAAGAAAATTGCGTATCTAACAGAAAAAGTATTAAAAATTTTGTAAAGAAATACAATTATTATGTAATAAAATTGAAAATTTTACCTCTTTTTGTGTTTCTTCGCTAATTGAAGGATCGTCATAATATTCTGAAAGAATATCTCCTGTCACAACAGACTGAAATATTAAAAAGAAAATTTTACCGAGATGAATGATGCGTAGAATATAATTTACTTACTTCCGTAGAAATGGTACTACAATGATAACTGTAATTGTACAGCTTGGAAAGGTTATAAACAACTAAAACAGCGGACCTAATTGGCACCGAATAATAAAAACTCTGTTTGCCGTGACTAGTTGTAAAAAAGAAATACTCGTAATTTTCGTACAAACTTCCTGTTATCACTCCAATAGCAAGCGCAATTGAAAACAAAATGTGCAAAGCAAAAGTATCGTCGAGTATTTGACATTCTTTAACCAACTTCATATGTACTCTTCTGTAATTAATTTAATTAAAACCTATTTTATATAATAAACTCCATAAAGGAGGATTCTAAAATGAGTTTGATCTACTTTTGAAAACGTAACCATATCCTCATATTCAAACACATATCAGCGCAACGAAAATTTTATTTAAATAAATTATAAATGTTTAAAGTAAATAATAAGATAATTACACTAATTTTTGTTCGGGTATAGTGACATTTCTCTTACAGAGAAAATTTATAAATTTCAAAAATACTTGATAACAAGAGTTTCTATTGATCAAAGATATTCTAATCTACTAACTTAAAAAAAATAAATGTTTTACAAATAAAAAAGGATAGCAAATAATCAATTATTTTAAATTGTTATAATATAAATTTGTAACAATTGAAAAAAGGCAAGTATCATAAAGATGTTATGTTTTCAGAAGATCAGTCAGATACACATTAATATAATTTAATAAAGTTCCAGAATTAAAGCATAATATTGAATATTGCAAATCTATCCACATACGTAATTAAGATCTTTCTGAATTCTTACTTTGATGTTTGTATAATGAAGAAATCATCTTCATTAATATTGTCGGCCGAAATTTCATTCCCATTTAAATAAGTTTTTATTATTATATGATGTAGAGGATATTTACTGATATTTGATAAACGGCTTTTTAAAGCTTGATTAGTAGCACGTAAAAGGTGATGAAAAAATCTAGAGATTTACAAAAATAGAAAGTATGTTGCAATGACCCTTAATTCATTCGATTATAAAAAATATTATAAATACCTACTTTACGCAGCTGATGAAAGTTGCATCTACAATAAACATGCAAATAAAAGGATAATTGTGCACAACTACATTCAGCACTTTAAAGCCAATCGAGATGCTTGAGTTGTTATATAATTCAAAAGAGGTTACGATGATAGTAATAAGAACAAATAGTAAATTTATTGCGAGTATTATCCGTTCGCTTTTAATTAGCTTTTTATAGTTCCTTGGTAATCCCATTTGTACAAGTAAACTATCTACATGAGCTAATTCTTTGATGAGAATATGCGATTCCTGAAAGATTATGTGAAAAATAAAATATTAATAATTGATTACCCGAATTTATATTAAATAGAATAATTGTTGTGGAAATTAATTAACCGCAGTTTCTTTATTATAAACAGTATTACAGTTACTTAGCAAAGTTTAGCTTTGAAAAATGGCAACTTCTTTTTTGAACAAGAAAAAAATAAAAATAAATTTAAGTTCACAGTATTTAAAAGCTGAAAAATTAGCAATATTGAATATAATTTTTACCTTAGAGCGGTTCCACCCTAAAACAATCACGGTTATAGTAATAAATACATTCGCACCTATAAAAAATTTCATAACTGTTTTTCTAGTTTTAAATTCTTGTGCCAGAGTCATGAAATCTGGAAACGTGTACACGGAGAGTATAATGTATGCACTGAGAACAATTGAACTGTAAAAGAAACTGATCACTCGATGCTTCTTCCCGAAAGGACACTCGATTACGCCGATACCGAAAATCCAGTTTACCACACGCAATGGAAGTGATATTTTATCTATTTCGTGAATAGAATCTTTCATTTTTACAACTTTTTTTTTCGACTGTTCGAAAAATGTTGGTTCCTAAAGTATGCGTGTGGTGTGAATGCGTACAACTTATAAAATGGCCAATGGTGGTATCATTTTTTCTGTAATGGCAGAATTTATTATTATTGCGTGTTTGTACTTGCCCAGAGTAATTAGAAAATACTTGATTACACTAATATAATATTGAAAAACTACGAAATCGATAAGATGACCTTTCAAATTGTGTTACGACTGAATTCTTTTCAGGGCTGGGAGCACAGTATTGATCGCTATCTCCCTAAGTAAGTAGCTGCACAAATTATTAGTTTTCAGTCTTAAGTAAGTATAACGCACCACTATAAAGAAACATTTACTAGACAAACATTTGCTTATTATCTCGATGCATTACTGTGACAACGGAATCAACTTGCAGAAAAGCTTGTATAAAAATAAAAAAATATTTGTCTCGTTATTAAAAACTTGACCCAAACCCATCATACGAAAACCTCCGTCAATTCCCATAAGCTTTCATCACCAGAAAAATGCCTGACCTTCCGACGCCAATCAAAATCGCGAAGCAGTCGTCGACGCGCCGATCACCGCGATGACACAGGTCGCGCGCGCAGAACCCGTTCCTTTTTTTTTCCCTCCATCCGCGCGCGAGCTCGTAATTCTCCGCGAGCGAGCGGTTTCTGGCCCACTTTTACCTCGCCTCGAACCGGTCTGTCTCCGAGTGCGTGTGTAAAAGGCTACGCGGGGGGGCGTTGCGCAAACGCGGGAGTGCGCGCGCTCCTTTTATAATGCTCAAGGCGCGCCGCGGTTCGATTAACGAAATTCACCGGGAGAAAAAGTGTCCGGGGGGGGATTAGGCGAGAGAACGGACTGACCCGAGTAAGGCTCGCACGGTGAGAGTTTCTTCTTTTGGCGAGTTTTTCGAACGAGGGGGATTTGGACGAGGTTTTTGGGTACAAGTATATGGTACAAATGAAACATATCCTTGTGCGAAGTATGGTGAGAATTAATTAAGACGTATAAGTAACAAGTAAGTTTTATTTTTACATTTAAAAAATATAATCTGTAAAAAAAATTTAATGGTATTTTTGCACCGCAATTAATCACTAAAGATCGCTACATTAATACTAGACCTTAAATCACTGTCCAACTCGCGATACGATGTCAGACCAGAACGTCGAATAGTCTTTCAATACGGAACCCCTGAAATAAAAGCATAAAAATGCTGTTATCATCATTTCCATCCTTTCGGTGTATAAATTAACTCCTACTTTCCAATCGCTTCTTTTTATTCAATAACTTTTTTAGGATACGTTATATCGAATATAAAAATAAAAAAGAGTACAAATTAACTCAAAAATCGACGGACAATTGCATGACAATGAATCGTTCAGCTAACGAAAGCAGGTCCGCTGCTTATTTTTCCAGCTAGCTCATTTACCCCTGAATCTACTCACGTGAAGTAAACGGTGCCGCCGCGCGAATTGAGCGGCGCGTTCCAGACGAGGGTGGCCTGCTGCTTGTCCCGGGGGTCGGCGTGGGTGACGGCGCTGCACTCGGCGTGGGCGTTCGTGTTGGGCGTCTGCGCCCAGGAGCCGATCCAGTCGTTCGTCTGGGCGTCGCGCGCCTGGATGAAGAAGCCCTTGAAGTCCGAGCCCTGGATCCTCACTGAAACGCAGCGGCAGACGTTCATGGTTACTCTCTGCTTATCGATCAATGTCTAAAGTGGTTTGTTTACGTTTCATTAAATGATAGAGACTTTAGACTCCAAAATAAAATAAGAATTTAATTTTAAAAATATAGGGTTCCACTTAAGGAGGTTTATCCGATTTTCACTTTATTTGGGAAGTCTTTGAAATTTTTATCACATGTAAGTGACATAATTATCTACATCATATCCAAATTTCAAAGAGCCTAGCTTCACCGTTATCGAGATATTAATCGGCAAAGTTGAGT
>UCOM01004739.1:0-11355 GCA_900474385.1 Ormyrus pomaceus | reverse complement strand
TAAAGCTGGAGCGAAATCGGGCTTTGAGCAAGGAATTTTAAAAATTCTGTTTTTTAGGACTTTAAATATTCCAATAACAAAATTTATATTTAAATTTTGTTAGCTTTTCATTAAATTCTAAAATGAGCATATAAATATAAAATAATAATAAAAACAAGATAATAATGGAACAATAAATTAGTTAGGAGGAAGCTAACTGCCAATGACTTGGCAGCGGTTTTTTTAATTCGAATCTACAAGTAACGAACTATAAATTTGTACGTTTTTCTTACGAATGTTATCGGTTTTCGAGATGGTATAACCATTATAAATACTTCCATTATGGTTCACCCATTAGAGCTAATGTAAAAGTTAATATTTTTGAAATCTCTTCGGTTTGTCTGGCAACCTGGCCTAAGTTTGATATAAAAAAAAAATTCTTTGATTTCGAACTTTTTTAACGTATTTTTTATTTTTGTTCCTATGGACTTGCTAATTCACCGAAGCCACCTTAAATGTGCCCGATAGTGATATAAGTAAAATAATCTCCAAAAAAAAAAAAAAAAAAAAAACCGCTGCCAATTCATTGGCACTAAGCTACCTCCTAACTAATTTATCGTTCCAATATTATCTCTGAGATTCATCAAAAACAATCGATTTCAACGACATAATTTAATTAATTATTTATTTTTGTATTATTATTTTATTTTTCTATGCCCATTTTATAATTTAATGAGCAACAAACAAAATTTAAATAAAAATGTTGTTATTGGAATATTTAAAGTCCTAAGTACAGATTTGGTGCAAGCGTGCAGCACCCTAGGAGTTTCCTAATGGCTATTTAATGGGTTATATGGTCGGAAAGGATCCGAACATTAAAGTTTAGATATTATCCAGCGACAAATATGAGATACAAATACCTGGAAATATTACGTTTTGAACAGGGATTTAAAGGAATGCATTTATTTCCGATTAGTGTTCATATTCTCTAAATTTACGAGCCGCAGGTATAAAAAGACCCGAAACCATCGTATTACCTTTCTCAGGTCAATTTTACAACTTTGGTTACTTCTTAAACGAGAAAGCGCGACAATTTATGGGTAAACTATTAAAATTTGCGATACCAAGTTATGTACTGAGAATAATTTCACAAAATTTAAAAAAATTATGGTAAATTTTATTCTTTTTCATAGTACTCATGGGCAGGGTTGCAGGTTCGTGATTTAAAAAATCACAAGTCCATAAGTCCAGCCTGGCTTTTTATTTAAATATCGACTAAAGCATAAGTACGGACGGACTAATAATTTAAACATTGACTAAATCATGAGTACGGCCGGATTTATGATTTAAATATCGAGAACTCCAATCGAACTTATGATTTAAATTTTAGAGAGAAAATATTTTTTTGGAAAGGCGCGCGGCTTTTAAAAACAAAGGTTCAAAAAAAGGGAATTTTTAAAATAGAAATTACTGTGACTCGTTTCTGGTACTGGTGCACCCGTGAGTGCACCAAGCTCTGTATTTAAGCTGTTATTTATTGAATTTAGAATGGCCCATAAAATAAAAAAAAAAAATTGTGTTTGAATGCATTTATTTATTGATTTTTTTTGGTCTTATAAAATAGATGATTATAATTCATTATCTTCAGAAACTTACAACAAACATAAATTTAATATTAAATGATTATTATTGTATATGCAGCACTTTTATGATAATATTATATACACAGCACTCTTGTGACGATGCCCACTCATATATTCCTTCTTCAGTCGAATTTCGAGTCCAAGAAAAAGTTTCCTGCGTCGCCTTGTTAGCATCAGACTCTGAACTTGGGCGAGTTGGTTGTAATGGGTTCGAAGCCTCATCCTCGCTTCTAGCTTGTCCCAGCTAGGATTTAATCCACCCTTGTTACATTATTAAAACATATAAGCACTTGCGCTTGGTCGTGGAGCGCCTCTATTAGCGGCGCTCGGAAGTCCGCGCACCAGTCTGCCGCTCTCGCAACTTACGGCGCCCGCCGCGTGGCGGCGGAGCGCGCTCTAGCGCTTGACCGCGAGCGAACTAGCCATCCTGCGAGCATAAGAGGGCGGCTGTTCGCCACGGAAGGCACGATCATTCGACCTCAGGTCCCCGTTATCGCTCGATACGGCACCAGGGGCCTTATTCTCTAACTGTATCGTGCTCGACACAGCGACTTGTGCGACACGGCAGATAACATTCATGCGCATGCAAATGTTTTTAATATAGGCAGTAGGTACAAGTGTACAACTATACAGTTTTGTTGATATTGCTGCATACGAAGAATAGAGGTTATCTTCAAAACTTTTGCTGAAAGATAAATTAATATAAATCTCATTACATCTCACTAAAGGAACTTTGAGAACAGTGGATCTTCAATGTATAAGTATTACAATCATTTATTATATAATAACAATTTACACTTCCATTTTTTTTGTCACTTTTGGTGGTGTCATTAACCGAACAAATCTACTATTTGAGTTAGCCAAATTTCATACATTTCAGTGTAGTTAAATGAAAATGATGTGTTCTGTAATAAAATTTTTACTTAATTACTCTTAAAAATATAACCATAACGATGCTATTATTAAAAGTAACTTGTTATTTTTATACTTCAGTGGAAGCAATTGCTGAATTTTTTATGGATATCTTTAACGAGGAAGAAGAAAGGAATATAAATGCTGAGAGGTTTCGACGTGTTACACTAGAAAGACGCAATTTAAGAGATGTATCCGATTGTTTTTCTTTACCCCCTCAATACTTTAGAAAGTATTACAGATAATGTTTTTAATTTTGAACTTCTGTCGCAATTTGATCTTTGCTGGAAATGATTGCCTCTGATCAATCTTAATTTACCTGGGAATTCTACCTTGATTTGCCTTGATTCAAGGTAAATTAAAGTTGATTTGAGGTTATTCAGGTAATCATTTTCAGCAGAGATGACACATTGTTTCTGTTACAAGCTTTTGATAAATTATGTAATATTTTTTAATAATGCAAAATAAATTTGTTATAGAATGTCTGCTGAAGTTGCTTTAAGGCTCATTGAGTTATTAGAAAATCGTCTTCAAGGAGAAAGAATTACTTCAATCCCAGTACATCTTCAAGTGCTTATAACATTAAGATTTTTAGCAGAAGGAGCATTCCAGAAGGGTGTATCTCAAGATTTTAATCATCCTGTCAGTCAAACAACTGTCAGTAGATGCATCAAAAGAGTGATAAACGCAATTCTTGAATTAGGAGATATGTTTATCCAATTCCCAACGACTCACCGGCAAAGACATATCATTCAAAATCGGTAATAAATATTTTAAGAAAGAAAAATCAAATATGTGCTAATATTTTATTTATTTAGTTTTCAAAGGACTACCAGAATCCCTGGAATAATTGGCATAGTCGATGGATTTTTAGTAACGTTTAAAAGGCCAAGAGAATATGAAGAGGCATTTCACAATTATCGTGTAGGTTGCTCAATGAATGTGCAAATAGTAAGTTTTATATTTTACTAATCTTTATTAATATTTATTTACAATATATACAATACAATACATTATCAAGTAAATAAATTTATAATAATAACATGAAATTTCAGATTGTAGATTCTGACTACAATATCCTCAACGTTCGAGTTTGTTCTGGGAGCAATAATGATCGTTTCGTGTGGCAATTTTCAGAAGCGAAAGAGTACATGGATAATCTTCGAGGAAATGAAAATATAGTACAGGAGGAAGGATATTATTATATACTCGGTAAGACTAAAAACTACTTTTAAAAATAATGCTAATTTATTCACTTTTAAATCCTTCTTATATTTGCCGAAATTACAGGAGACAGTGGTTATACTCCTTCTCCAACATTATTAACTCCAGTTTTAAACGCACCAGAAGGATCACCGGCTTCTATTTATACAATGTAACATGTGAGTACTCGTCGCTACGTAGAGCAGACAATCGGATTATTAACGAATGTCTGGATGGCAATCAAGCGATGCCGTACGTTATATTATTCACCGTCAGCAGTGGCAAATTTTATACACGCTTGCTGTATTCTGCATAATTTTCGAAGAAGACATGGGTACGTATAAGCACATAATGTACAATAAATTTTATTTATTTAAATTAAAATTTCATTTTTTGTACAGTTATCATTGATGTATACATTTTTGCAGCATTTTTGATGAGATGGAAGAAGTTGATTATCCTGTTAATGAAGTTATACGGAGAGATGCACATTATATTGCAGGAATTGAAGAAAGAAACCGCATTATTCATCATTACTTTGCATAGATATAAATAATAGGTATAATCAATTTTATGTGATAATATAATAAATTTAACGTGAAAAAGTTATTGAGTAATTTAATTGTTTAAAGAATTAAAAAGATTTTATATTTTATTTTTCGATGATTATACGTGTGATATAATAAAATGTTTCTTTTATAGTTATTTAATATTTCGTATGAATATTATTATTTTGTATTTTCAAATATTATAATACGTTGCCAATCTGCGTTGTTTTGAATAATATATATAATATTACAAAAAAGAAGATAAATTGAAAAAATTGTAAAGTATTTATTGAAGTTTAAAGTACTTTTAATAGCTTAATCAATAGATCGTGCAATAAAATTGAGCGCTGGATGATAAAAAAGTCTTTAAAATTCAATTAATAAATATTTGAATAAATTAATTTTTGAAATTCAGTATAAAAGAAAAAAATTTTCGCTTGAATAGGCAATCAATATTTCTGCAAATGTGCAAAAATTAGAAAAAATCAAGTCGCAAAAATATAATAATCTCGGTCTTAGGTATGCTTGGTACCCATTTTTATTCAACATTAGCGCCACTAAGCAGCGGCGGCCGTCAGACTGCAAAGAGCGCTGACACAGTTGACTTCTAACTTGGGTTGGCGCTTGACTTATTTCATTTAGCTCTTTCACTTTCTCCTTTCCTCCGAATTCTCAGCACATGGATCATTGTTAACGCCTCATTGTAGACATTGTTGTTCAAAATCATGGCAAGGCAAAATCGAACAAGGTATAATTTAATTTATTACATTTTACTACTTTTTAAAGGTTATTTTTCAGTGTTTAGAATATAAGTGCGAAAATATTAACTACAAAAGTAAATTTGAAAGTTACATCATTTTGTATTTATTACATAAATTTAAAACTATTTACATTTAGTTTTAATTAATCTATATCTTTGCAGGAATCGCGCGGGAAATGCTCAGCTTGAAGCATTACTTGCTTACATGGAGCAACATACATTATTTGCCAGAGGTCAAATTCCAAAGCTCGGTGCACAAGGTCATATAAAATATAAAAACATGTGGAATGACCTAGCGATGCAATTAAATTATATAGGTCCTTCGCAAAAAACTGTCGATGAGTGGCAAAAAGTGAGTTGGATTTTTGTAAAATATAATACTGTATCATTGGAGTATATTTTACCCCATTGATATAAAATTATAATGAATAATATTTAAATAAATTTCATAATCTACATCTTTTAGTGTTGGATAAAATTGAAATTAAATGCTAAATCAAAGAAGGCAAAATTTATAAAAGCATTAAATAAGACAGGACATGATGCACTTGATACTGACTTGAACGAAATGGATGAACGTATCAGTCAAATTTATGGCAAGTATGGTACAGGAATGAATATTGGACGAGAATTAGGATTTAAACGTACTCAACGTTATGATTCTGAAGATGATTGTGGTGAGTATACTCATTCTATGGAAAAGATGTTTAATACCAAAAGTATAATAATTATTTGGTATTATTAATGCATTTCAGATTCCCTAGTGTGGATCAATCGACTCAGTTCGATGACAGTACGTTCCCAAAGATCATTAAATGCTTTTACGTGCAAAATGGATAACGTTGTTGCTGAGTTCACCCAAATTTTATATAATTTTCATCAAATCAGTAACGCTGACAAGTAAGCCACATTAATGGTTGTCTATTTGGGACATTTTATAAATGAACTAGGTAAAAATTTAATTTTTACTAATAAAATCTGAATAGCTTAAAATATCAATAAATTAAAGTGTGTGTGTGTGTATATATATCTATACATATTAAATAATTATAGCCGTCATTAACTTTAAAAGTACATTTTTAGTAATCGTATATATCACTTTAAATTTTGAGATTAGAGTTTTGAAGTGATTTTAAATTTTTAAATAAAACTAAAAATGAATTATTTTTAATCAATTTATACGTTACACAAATAATATAATTTTTTTCTAGAACGTTTTTTATTTAAATAAAAATAAAAATTTTCTAATTTAGCGCCATTTAAAAATAAATTAATTAGAGATAGTTTAAAGATGCTTTCGTTTTCGGGGATCACTTTTCTTTTTTTAACAAGGGATACGTTTTAAAAAAGGATTTCAATTTAAAATCTTTTACAGAATTTTTTACAATACTAATTTTAATGCATCATACATCTGTAATGGTAAGATAATTATTAAATATTTTGTAATAATTATGAATTCCCGCGCTCATAGACCGGAAATCAGTAGTTGGAGCGCGAAAAATATTTTTTCGTCCTTTGTTTTTCCGCAAGGGACTGTCATTCCTCTTACATACGTAAAACCGTACGCATGTGTATAAAAAAAAAGAAAGTGTCCGAACAAAATTGTCCCAAGCAAAACCGTAAATGTTGCGTTGTTGTTATTTTCTGCTCGATTTTATTATTAATTATTCATCTTTACTGCTCCTTTTGATTTGTAATTTTTGTAGCTATTTTTTCTCTACTTTCCTTTCGTTGATGTTGATATTTTGTTTATTCTCAGGAGAGACTTCACAAAAACCAACAAAAGAGCAAATGAGATGTCTTGTGGATTTTATGCAAAGACATCCACGGCTAGCGAATGACGATGATGAAAATTCTGAGAACTTGTGGAGAGTTTTAGAAACTTTACTGAACAACTGTAAAGGTGCCGTTAAAACAATAAAAGGATGGCAAAGGGTAATATTTTAATTGTTATATTCAATACTTTTTATTAATAGAAGAATGAACTCTAGTAGCTAAAAATGATTATTTAGTATAACATTAATACTATTTTTTTTTCTTTACAGACTTGGACTGATTTGGTACATACAGCCCGCCAAAACATGAAGTTCATGTTGGATGGAATATAAGATACACCAATGACAGAAAATCACACTAAAGTTATTGATATTGTTGGTTATAAAGAAGATAATTCATTTATCTTCAAATATTCCACCACAAGCCAAACTAACTTCGACTTGCCAAATACGAGTAAAGAAATTTTTGATAATCTCAGCACAAGGCAGGCTGACTTCAATTTGCTAGGAACAAGTAAGGATTACTTTGATAGGCCAAGCACAAGCCAGATCAACTTCGGTTTGCCAAATTTAGATTTGCCAAGTACCAGCAACAGTTGCTTCGATAGATCAAGTACAAGTCAGAATTATATTCATCAGCGTATTCCAAGTCAGCGTCACACAAGTTTACCTACTACAAATCAATCGTATCAAGCCAGCACGAGAATTCCTTCTCATTTAGAAATGCCACCATCAAAAAAGGCGAAAAGAACAGAAGTTAATGAGCCGGCAGCTAACTCGACGAACACTGATTTTCCCAGAGTCTTCTCTACGACTACAACTAGTGATTCAAGAACATCAGCAGCATCAGCAGCTGGTGAGTCTCATTTTGTCGAAATCAATTTTGAAAGTTGTTTTTTAAAACACATTTTATATTTGCAGCTGAAAAATTCAGTAAATTTTTAAAGGCATTTGAAGAAAAAGAAGCAGAAATGATTCTGACATTAGCGAATCAATTGATTACTTGTTTTGAGAAGCAAAACGAAGTACTTAAAAATGGCTTGCAAGGTTTAAGTGAATCGCTACTTCAAACTTTACCAAGGATGATTATAGATGAATTCAACAAAGTCTTAAGTAATATAAATTTTGGACAACAAACTGAAAAGGATAACGTAAAGGAGGCAAACGAAGAGGAAGACTCTATTTATGTGGCAAGTGGAACTTTTGAAAACCTTTTTTTAGAAGAAAATGATGATGATGATATACTGCCCTTCGAACAGTATCTTGATGACAAACACTAATGGTGTGTAATAATAATTCCATCTTTAGAGAACATTTCACGTAATTTAATCTTGTATTTTATAAATAAATTTAAATTATTCGTCCTGAGGCAAATTAAAATTCAAAAGTGCATTAGTTCCAAATGTCATTAATTACTGTTCTTTTAAAAAACGATTGAAAGTTTTATCTAATTTTTCATTTTTTATTTATATTTCAGAGTGAAAGCAGGGTTCTTGATATATGTGCTATATGTCAGGATGAATTGTTGAACGCTAACCAGCTAAAATGTGAGCATAAGTTTTGCACAAATTGCATTAATACTTGGCTATACACCAGCAATGTTTGTCCAATATGCCGTAAGCGTGTAAACTCTGAAAAAGATGATTGCTCATCGGATACTATTATATTACCAGACAGTGAAGATGAAGATTTATAAAAATTTTATATTGAAGATTTTTTTATATAAGACCTTCCATGAGGAAGTATTATTTCTTATACGAAGATTGTCGAGGAAAATATTAGTTATTTTCTTATTTTCATTAAAACTTATCATTATTCTTTACTCGTCCTTATGATGCTACATGGCTATTAAAATATCGTAGACTCTTTTCCTTATTTTAAGTTATTATAAAATATTAAGAATATTAAGAATTTGCAATAGTTTGTAATTTAATATAAAAAATAACAAAATACATTAAAATATGCGAATTCTTTGTATTTTAAATGTACTGTCAACCCGTATTATTATATTATTAGTGTTTGATTTATTATTAAATATTCTAGAGAATAAATATTAAATAAAAATTCTTTTTTATTAAAAATATAACTGTATTTTTAATTTTTACGATAATTTTAAATCCTCAAATTTATCGACATGTCTAAAACAAAAACTTTTATATAATATACATCACTTTTTTAAGGAAGCAAGCATTTTTAATTTTTGCGACAATTTTAATCGTGAAATTTAATCGTGAAATTTTAATCGTCAAATCTTTATTCAAGTCGACATATTTCGAAAAATTTTAAATACTTGTATCTATGACCAAACATAGAATTCATCATAGAGACACACCGAGATACCTATACGTCGACGTGATAGAGTTAAATACTTCATCTTCAAATTCTGTGTCACTCACTTATACTTCCAATATCTATGAACAAAACTAAAAACATCGCTTGCGCATGCGCAATTTCATAATTTAAAGTGACACAGTAACGTGTGTCACGTCTCGTACGACACAGTTAGAGAATAAGGCCCCAGGGAGTGACAGACTACGTACGTAGACTTCCACCCGGACCTTTTTACCATAGGCATTCCAGTATACAATATACGATGATGTAATTGAAATTCCTGTTTCCTTTTTATTTAACCCTCCCCTTCCCTTCCTCGACTTATCACAATTGAACGGGCTGACTAAACTCTCTCTCTCTCTCTCCAAGGAGACTGCCGCCAGGTAATCCCCCTTCCTCAAATCCGTATCCTAACCTTTTCAGGACTACCAAATCAAATGTAGACAGACTATCGCACCGATAAATCTTATTCAATCTCGCTACACCCACCTCCCATCCGAGTTGTTACCCCGGGCAGGTAACACCCTCGTAGTGTGCTCTCCGGTATGTTTAATTCTTTGGATACTGATGCCTGGGTCTTCTTATTAACCAACACCTCTCGGACGGCTTCCATTTTTTCAGCCAAAGAATATTTTTTTACAGTTTTCATGCCGGGTCTTGACTGATTTTCACTTGTCATACTGGAAGACGCTGGATGAAGCTTTAGATTTAGGAAGTCTTTCATTGACAAATCAAGAGGAGCATTCTCTTTGTTTGCCTCTTCGTCACTGGCTCCAGAAGACGACGCCGGTGAACTCGGATGACTGTCCGTAGATGATGAAATTCCGGTCATTGACGGCAGCATGCCTCTTAATTTTTTAACCCATCCTCTAAGGGTACTTTCAGGCACTTGCATATCCCTAGCCACTGAAGCGGTCTTTTCGCGATCACGTGATAGGCCTAATATTCGGTCAACGGCGGATAATTTAACATCCAACGTATATTCTTTAATTGGCCTCCCGTGGGGTCTTGCTGGAGCGCCGTTCATTTCGGATATGATGTACTATTTGTCGTCTCAAACTATTGCTCCGTTTGGAAAACGTTATTTTAAACCAGAAAGTCAATTCACTTTTATAAATATTCAAAAACACTGTTTTTAACAACTACGAATATTTGTTGTTGAAATAAAAATGTTTGTAATGCCTCTTAACACCAATACTGGTCTTCCGCTTGATTAAATGTAGAAGTAGTCAAAATCCGACGTGGATGACTTTTTTGACAGCGATATTGGGAAAAACTGGCTAAGTGTAACTAGGTGTTGTTCCTGCGGTTACACTGGAGTTACTGCGGTTCGTGCATCGAGCATCTTTATGCTGGCCCCATCGGAGTGCTGCCACCTAGAGTCGCGGCTATGAGTGGGGAGAATCGCAGCGCGCAGCCTGGGTGCTGCCTCCTAGCGTCGCGGCTAAGAGTGTCACTACCTAAAGGTCTCGGGGAGCAAATGCAAGAAATGTAAAATAATTTATTTATGCACATAATAAAGACTTTATTCCCCGCTCCACTTTATTCCTCGCTACGGCGGGAAATAAAGTCTTTTTTCGTCGCTTACAGCAGGGCTTACCGGACAAAAAAGTCACTTTTTTGATTTTTAAAATTAAATCTTTTTTTTAAATATTTTTTTCTCTGTTTTAATAGTACATTGTGCAACAAGGGGAGAAAATGAGTTATTTCTAGCGAGGGTGAGGTATTCAGCACGAGTTGGAGTCGAGGGCGCCTTCGGCGAGACAGAGACGAGTGCTGAAAATACCTCACCCGAGTCTGAAATAGCGTTTCTTCCCGTGTTACACACCGTGTTTTGTCAACGAGGGCATGAAAAGCTCTCATTTGGTGTTAGAAAGTTGGATAGGTGATCGTGCATTTCAAATCGTGCACAGAAAGAGTAAAAAATAGTTTAAAATAAAGAAAAAAAAAAAAAAAAAATTAAAAAAAAATTTTTTGAAAAATTTTAAAAATAAAAAAATTGACTTGTTTGTCCGGTAAGCCCCGCTATAAGCGACGATAAAAGACTACTCCCCGCGCAAGCACAAGCGGGGAATAAAGGGGAGCGGGGAATAGTCTATATACCCGCTGTGACAAAGCATTTTCTCAAACGTTTGAAATGCTCGATTTTCTACGCTACTTTCTAGCGTGAAATGAGAGCCATTTCATGCCTGAGTTGGGAAATA
>UCOM01004738.1:0-11324 GCA_900474385.1 Ormyrus pomaceus | reverse complement strand
TCACCTTTCAAATGCGGGGAGTTAAAATACTGTACCGTTAATAATTGAGAAGTTATACGTGATTAAACAAAAATCGATTTTTCTTAGATTTTTGCTAAAAGAGCACATAACTTTTGAAAAATCGAGCGTTAGGCCGAACGGACGTGGCTTCCTTTATATATCGTACACTCTCCTTGTTAATAAATAATCCGTCTTTTTCAATGATCGGCCACTTATTTTTTTCGTCTTTAACAAAACTTTCAAAATTAAAAAAAATTTTTGAAGTTCATCTACTAGTTTTTGTTTTATAACGATTTTATATTATATAATATGGTACCGCGATTATATATACAACATAGTACAGTCATATTTTTATTATTGTTATTATTTTATTATGATTGTTTACATTAGTTTCAGCAATATAGTTCAAATAAAATAAAAAAAATTACTTTTTTTGGCTAATATTTACTAGAGAAAATTCAATTTTCTTGAAATTTTTATTTAATTTTCTTCAAAACGAAGATAGTGAGAAAAGGTAACATCAGATTAAAATCACCTTTTTGCTTTTGAATTGAACATTATTTTTTTATATGACTTGTAGAAAGCTTGATTTAGCGTATGCATTTTTATTCAAGCTTGCATGAAATCGTGTTTTGCGTGTTCAGCTTCAAAAATACTGTTTTTTACGACTTGAAATATTCCAATAACAAAATTTTTATTGAAGTTTTGTTTGTTGTTCATTAAATTCTAAAATGGGCCTAGGAAAATAAAATAATAATACTGTTATATATAGATGTTCTAAAATGAATGAATCGACAACTATTTCGTTTTTGTTTTTGTTGATTTTGTATTTTGGTCTTGTAATGACCAGTCGTTTAACCTTTCACTACTTTTATTGAATATAGTATTATTTTATTCGTAAAGTTTTTTATTTATTTGGTGATCGTAATATTTTGGGGGGCTTGTCCGGGATAAAAATACAAAAATAAATAATTAATTAAATATATAATAGTTTGTATAAATCGATTGTTTTTAATGAACCTCGAAGGTAATATTGAAACGATAAATTAGTTAGGAGGAAGTTAAGTGCCAATGAATTGGCAGCGGTTTTTTAATATTTTTAGTCTACTATCGTCTTAGATTATACAATTATCTTTTTAGAGCTTTTTATACAATCAATTTTACACAATTTATTGAACTTTCTCAATATTTTTAAGCTTAATTGCGTTTTAACAAAGGTTTCATCCGTTACCAACTGCAATTAAAATTTTTCTTTTGAAGGAATTAAAAATATTGTAATACTTCAAATAACGGTAAAATAAAATATTTATAGCAATAGAAGTTAGAAGGAGTCAACGAAATACAAACAACGAATGATTCATACCTTCGAAATTCAAAAATTTTCCCTCGCTCCGCTCGACTTTATAAAACATGCAACTGCCTTCCAAAGCAGTTCGGCGCCAGTCAAAAAAGAAAGTATCTATAACAAAGCGAGCGCAAAAAAAATTGGCCTAGACGACAACGGCGAAGAAAAAGAGAGAAAGAGAGAGAGAGAGAGGAGGACGGAAGGCAGAAAATCTACATCGCCGGCCACGTCCAGGACTCGGCGTCTTCGCGCGCCGGGACCGGAGGCCAAGTTCTGCGAGAGCGGAGGACGGAGGATATTCGACGAAGTTGAAAAGTTTACACGCTCAGACGGTGATGTATGGAGATTGCGCGTGCGTGACTCGCTTAGTTTTCCTCTCTGCCTCTCTCTCTCTCTCTCTCTTTTCGGCCCCCCCCCTTGTTCCTTCGGCGGCGCTCCGCGCCTCTATCAAGTGTTTTCTCGGATACCATTTTCTTAGCCCGCGACGTGTCTGAGGCGGAGGAAAAAAGGAGGAATCACTTTGAGGAAAAGCGGCTAGACGGCGGGCTTTTTTTATTTATGTCGGGCCAACCAACCGGAAAAACGGGTGGTACGTATATATAAGCTCGAGTTTTTCGGCCCTGACATTGATTTTCGACTGATATGGAAATCCAATCTTCGAGCGCTCGCCGCTGAATTACGGATAAGCAGTTTGTCGAGCTGACTATCGAGCCGGACGCTTTTATCAGAGCTTCAAATTTTCGATCGTCCGGTGTAAAAAAGTATTGAACTTTTCCCTTTTTTCATGTCGGTCATTGTTATTTAAAGTAAATTTATATTGTTTGGATATTTTAGAGAAGGTAGTATAAGGTGTTAGGATAATTTATTTATATTTACTAGTGATATACTACTGTGTACTATTTTCAGTGCGTACCTGTAATAAACCTAGTTTAAGTAAAAAATTGAAAAATTGAATTACATTTCTGATTTTTCAAAAAATATTATTCCGTAGAAAAAGTTGCAGGTCAGATTTAAACTATTTTTTTTAATCAATTGAATGATTTTTTCAAACAATTTTTTTCCATTTATTTTTTGCAATTTCGAAACAGAACTTTTCAATAAAAATTTTAACCTTGTTTACAGTTTAACTAAATTAATAGTTATACTTTTTCTCATTTCACTGCCAACTGCAGTATTCGTTTCTTACAGATTATTCCTAGAAACGAGAAAAATTTTTTTCCCGAATCAGCCGCGAAAAGCTCCTTAAACCATAACAATGAAAGAAGCAGGCCTCCTTTGACGAAATTGACTGCGGAAAGCTCCTCTCGCAGAATGGATGAGAAATGAAAGGCTCGAGAGAAGAAGAACGAAGGGGGGGGGGGGGGGGTTTAAACCAGAGCCGCGCGCGCGGACCGTAGAGCGCAAAGCCGTATACTCGCCTCAAATTAGTCGCGCGGGATTTGCTCTCATTCGGAGGATCGGATTTTTAATCTGAACCGAGAGAGGGCAAGAGGGAGGAGAAAGAAGCCGCAGCACACATAATTCTGTCATTCGCCGACACACACACCACACGCACGCAGGTGGAATTTACGCGATTCGAATCGCCGGAAATAAATTTCGCCGCCGGGCTTTGCGGAGAAATTAGTTCGCCCTTTACCTGGGGAAATAAAAGAAGTAAAGGCTTTTCACTTTTCGTCCCTCTGATTAAGAATTGATGGTAAATCTGTTGAAAACTGAGTAATGTACTTTTTATATTCAGAAATAGCGTGTTTATTTCGAATAAATAAAAAAAGCGCGTTATCTCAAATGCACATTTTAACAATAATTTGCTGGAAAATAAAAATAACATTTTAATAATATACCTTTACTCCTGAATTTCATTTTATTAAATCCCCGCTGAAAATATAATCCAATTCCCGTCTTCGTAATCTCATTAAAGCATTATTCTTTTTTAAACCCTCTCGGTCGGATTCATGTCTCGAGCTCATAAACCGCCCTCTTATCAATAATGCCTAAATAAAACATTAATAAACGCGTCCGCGCGACAAACGCGTCTGGATGAAAGCCACCGACGAAATCTCGGATGTGTCATCCGACATCAGCGGCGCTGTTCCATCGCACCGAGAACACTTTCGAAAATGCTCGGCAGTCACGCGAGCCCGCGGAAGCTCTCTCCTGCGTACACCTCCTGCCGTACGGAATTGAGGAATTACGCGTTACTCTTGTCGCTAAAGCTGATTTACAAGCGACCGTATCGATGGCGCATCGCGTGATGTCGAGAGCCCGTTTTTTTTTTTTTTTTTTTTTCAGGCCCGCGTTTTTTTTCCCTGATTTATGGCGCCACCTGCGCGAGCGCCTCGAAGAAGAGCGAGCCTGCGCTTTGCGCGCCGCGGCGTTGAATAATGTAAATTGAAGGGAAATGCCCGCCGACGAAGCGACGGCTAGATCGGATAAGCGAAAGCTTGTCAATTTTGCTCGGGAGTTTTCGGTGACTCGCGAAACGAGGAGTTTCGGCATCATTGACATTTTTTTGGACTGGCTTTGTCGGGGCTGAGAGAGTTGTTGGATCTAACTGGGATAGGGTAGATTTTGGAAGTAAGGATGATTTGCATATAAAAATTCAGTGATTTTTAATAGCTACGAACATAAAATAATTTCATGCCAGTAGGTTTTAAATTTTGCAAATAGAAATAAGCATCTAAATGCTTTTTTTTTATTAAAATGTGTTTAAGTAAAAACATGTACGTACTTTACTTCATATTAGAATTTTAATACGAAAAATAAACATGAATTTTTTGCTAAAGGCATACTTGGACGAAGCCTTTAATAATTAACTAAAATTTAAAGTAATTCATCATTTCAACGACGGAATGTAGTCCCTGTTTTTAAAAAGGGCAAAGGATATGCAATCAGATGCGTGTATCTTGAATTATGTAAATATATACTAGCAGTGGAGTCACGAATTTATTTTACCTCGAAAATATGAATTCGCTAATCTTTCCTAGCTTTTACACAACTAACTTGGAATTAATATTTTATTATCTTTTAAACTTATAAAATTATAATTTGAATATTAAAATAACCTGCAGTTTATGTAATTACTTAAATTTTAGATTTTAAATCCTTTTAATTATGCTGAAAATTTTATTTAAAAATTATTCCAGAAATAAATCAAATTAAATCTCTCTTATTACGAGCAAAAATGCATTCACGAAAAATGCACTTAGCGCATCAAAGGCGTTTGATTGATATTCGCTAATTAATATTGTTTGAATGCGCGCCCTGTATTTCAGTGCAGATAAAAGTACCCAAACAAGGGAATCTTTCAAAAGCGCCGGAATTCGCTGAAAATTTCAACAATACGACTTGAATTCTTTTAAAAATTCAACATAAACCGAATATTCCCCTTTGAGCCCCGCGTACAAAAGATCGCAGCGTAAGCTCCAAGATCATTACTCCTCCATCGACTGTCGACTTGGGGCGGCTTTAGCCATCAGAACGATCGGCGTTTACGTAAACGCTCCGGCTTTTGCGCGTAATTGCCACGTGGACCGGCGAATGAAAAGGGCACACGCAGACACGTCAGGCAAAACGTGACCCGTAGACGCCGCTCTCGGGCCGCCGCGAATTATACATTTGCCCGCGTTCAAAAGGCCGCTTTTCGAGGGCGTGCCCGAGAGGTGTAAACATGATAGAGAGAGCGGCGTCAGGGTGCTTTTTACTCTGTTTGCCCTGAATTCACTCGATTTTCTGGTGATAAGGCTACTTGTGTGCTGGCGCGGTATGAGCTGAGGGGGTTAATATGGTGATTCGGGTAGTAGTGGAGGATTCTGCGGTAGGTTTTTTTAAGGCTCGATTCCGCGTGTATGGTGAAATATTTGTTTTTGTTCTGGAATAATAATTGAAAAGTTTATTATATTAATGATTAATTAACTTTAATGTTCAATTCTATGTTAATTTTTGTATATGGGAATGCTTTAATCTAAACAGAATTTGAAATTACATAAGTGTTAAATTAATTTGCAAACACGTCACGTATTTCGTTATCAGCACATTCGCTTTTTAGAGCATTTCAAAGACATCATTGAAGTATCAAAGGATTCCGGAAATTGAGTTTGTTGTTACCCAGAATTCGTAATTTTGTAAGTAAATAATAATTATTCCCGCAATAATCATTCCAGGAACTAATTGATAATAACTTTATCCGTTCACTAAAGACATAATTAATGTAAAATACGTTATGCTAATGGAATAATAAAGGTATAATTATTCCTCGCTTATCCAGGAATAATAGAATCTTTTCAATAGAAAATTGAAATAATAATTCCTCATTGTATTCTATAATAATAAAATCTGTTTAGACGATTTATGATAATATCTGAAAATAATGATTTGCTTTATTCTCAATAGTTCCCCCAACATTAAGCTTAAAAAGCCCCAAAATTCATCTCCAAAAATTTCCCTCTCTAATAAAAGAGCGGAAAAAAAATTCTGTAAAATACGACCGTCAGCGATTCGAACCCGACCAGCTTCTCAGCTCGCGCCGGCCAATAAACACGCTTCGTGCGTCGTCGTTAGCGCTGCCTCGTCTGTAGGGAAATTGACGAGAGAGCGTTTCGTCGGATGCTCGCCGTGCGGCGACGCGCGGATCGCGAAAACAACGAACGCGCCCAGCCCGGGACTTCGTCGAACTTGATTGAATGGATGAAATCCGGGTGCCGGACTCGAGTTCGCGCGCTGATTTTTTTTTTCGGAGCTTTACACACGGCTTTTCCTCGGAGCTCCGCAGATGAAGCTTTTCCGTAAAAGGTACGTACACGTATATGTATAAAGCACCGGGCGCGCGTATTTTATATCCGCCGGGCGGATCGTTACTCCTATTTTTCTCGCTTTTAAAATCAATTCGTCCGCTTCGTTCGAGGCGAGACTTTTCTGCCTCCCCCCCCCCCCCCGCGAAAATTAAGATGCAGAATTAAATCGCAGATACGCTGGTATGCAAATCGAGCCGTAAACCTCCTTACGCATTGCGCGCGAATCTTAAAGCAGGCATCGCGCCTTTATCAGAGCCCGGCAATAACAGTAAACTTTTTCCGCGTCTATTCATCGCGATCTTACGAGCGGCGCTATAAAGTTCAGACCTTAAAATTAGTAATCATAACTCGGGAGATTCGTTTTGAAAAAATGCGCGCGGCCTCCCTCCCTCCCTCCTCCCCCTCGACGAAATTTAAACTCGAGAGAGATCGCGAGCGATTACGTCGCGCGCGCATTCGAACTCGGCGCGCGCGGCGCGAGAGAGGCAAAAAGGAGCAAAGAATTTACGCAAACGCGCGATAAGCCGAGGAAAAAAAATAGTCGCATAAATCAGGGCATTTTTTTCTCCGCCGCTAAAAACCGTTATTAACGCGTCGGTTTCACGCCGCCGCCGCGGGAGGGAGTCAACACACACACACACGCACACACACACACACACTTTGAGCAGCGGGGCGGAAAAGCACGCATGACTCCCACGATTTCTTTCGGTATATCTTATCGAGGCCACGCGATGCTTGACTCGCTGGAGGGAGCGAGCGAGTTTCGTGGCGTCGTAATGAGGGAAAATCGAGGGGGCAGTTCCGCGGACGAACGCGGTTGAATCATCGCCCGAGGAAGGATTCTCGTTTTTCAGGGTGGCGGGAAAGAGGCGGCGCGTGTGTGAGCTTGCGAAAATTAGTTTGACTGCAAGTTTCATGAGCTTCGGGGAGACGAGCCGTTATTCATTCGGATGGCCGCTTCATAAATTACGAATAGATAACAAATGACCGCATTTTTGCTAGTACTAATTAGCCGGCACGCGAAAGGCAAATCATGCGTGAAAAAGTAATTAGTCATTCTATTTTTTTTTCTAATTAAATTCAATTAGTTAACGGGTATTATTGCAGCTCCTGCAGATAAAGCGTATTATAAATTATAATTAAGAAACACATCGTCTACCGGGATAAAAATCGTAAAAATACATATATGCGTTATAAAATTATCATTGCAAATTTCTGCACCGGAAAAAAAAAAGGCGCTGGTGGAAAAAAAGATTTGCTCTTTGGGCTATAATGATTTGTTTTTCTAATTACTGCATAAATTTTAAAGTACTAATTAAAATCATAAATTTCAATGATAAAGCCGTTTTCATATTTAGAAAATAAGCTATTGAGGCTGCTTTTATTTTTATTCGACATTTCTTATACTATTTGAGCCCTCATATAATCGCAAAGCTTGGAAGAAATCTGTAGATAACAAATCTTCATAAATGGTAAATTCGTTTAAACAATTCTATAAAATCAGTGGAAAATAAATGTTAATCAATCATTCTCACCGCTCTAAACCGTGCGTCAGTATGTCAACATTCCCCCAACCATCGCTCGTCAGCAGGTAAAAGATCAGACTCCTCCTAATAGCCTCGCAATCATCAGAAACACGCGTACAAGGTGCAGAGCTTAGAAAAAAACCGGCAGCCCGATCGAAGCTCGGCGGCGGCCGCCAAGGGCGATAAAAAGCAGCGGCGTAACCTCGGCCGGATTACAAAGTGCATCGTTATCCGACGGGGCTATCCCCGGAGCACACGAGAGAGCAGAAATTCGCGCGCGCGCGCGCGCGGACGTTTAACCCCCGGCCGTCGGCTAATTTGCCGGGCCGAGCAGAGGGAGGGAGGGGGGAGAGGAACACCATATTTAACGCGCGAGGGAGGCCAGGGAGGAGATAGGCGGCCAGTCACGCGAGCCAACGGGAGAGTTTAGTTTACGAGACTGCGGCAACTCGCCGACTTATTTATTCCTGGACTTTTTTTGCGCCGCGCGGCGCCTCCATCGAGTGACGCCGCTGCGCCGCTTTGCGCGCTGTTGAATAAAGACCTGGAGTTTAATAAACTGGTTTACTGGAGTTTATCCGCGTCGAGGGGGGAAACGCGTGGCTGCTGAAATTTTTCGCTGCCGCGCTTGCTTACTTTTGGGAATCTTTTTTTTTTTGCGGGAGACTGTCGGTATTAAAGTGACGCTGTGATTTAAAGTGTATTAAGTTTAAAATGACACGCTTATTTTAATGAATGCCGCTGTAAAAGTTTTGCAGCTACGGGTTTCTTTCGTTCGACACGCAAAGCTCTAAAGAGAAGTTAGCCGCTTAGAACTTATATATGATAATAGCAGAGAAACAATGCTTTGAACTAGCGTTTATAATAACATTTTAAAATTACATATTAGTATCAGGAAAACGGTTGCAAAAATGCGATTCCACGTTATTGCATTTTTTAAGCTACTTATTATTGACATTCAAAAAAATATCCAACTGATTCATAAACATCATAATTGCGCCTATGTAAAAACAAAACCTAAGAAGATTAAGAAGTTAAAAAGAATTTTTATCAAAAGCCCTTTGCCCCACCTGCCGACTCACTCGTCAATTCCGCGTAAATCCTCCTCAGCCGACCAATCGATTACATCGGCACCTATTAAATCTCGCGCAATTAGCGCCATTCCGCGAAACGCACGTATCTCCACAAAGCTCGCGGCAGCGGCACAGCATTACGATACGTATATAAAGCCGAAGGAACGACTGCGGGAGAGAGGGAGAGGATACACTCATTAGACCCAAATTCTATTACATCGCGAGCTCATACGCTCGGATCGTTGTTGCCTTTGAAGGAGAGAACGAGATCCTTTGCGTTACGAGCTCATACGTGCGCAATAATGACGACGCGCGGACTTATGTACGTGTTCGCGTGTGTGTGGGTAGGAGAGGGCAGGGAGAGACGCCGGAGTAATTGAGTTCCGAGGTCCGACAAATTGGAGGAGGTGGCCCTTTTTTCCTCCTTTTTTCGACTTCGGGATACCGAATTCAAGTCCGCCGGAGCGTGCATTGTTTGATGAAGCTCGCCGGCGACCTGCTTGCTTAATTGTTATTTCTCAATCTTTGAGGATCGACGTCAATTTTTTTTTTTTTTCCCTCCACCGAGTTTTCGAGCCTTCCGCGGTGTGTACTCGAGACGAGAGGGGATATCTTATTAACCCCGGCGTGTATGGCTACGGAGATGGAGCTTTATTCCGGGGGAAAAAAATTGGAGCAAAAAGTAGCAATTTTCGAGAAAAGGTTTTTGCGCATAACCGGCCGTAAATGCACTTTGTCGATAATCTCGAGCTAAAACTTTTTTTTACTCGTTACTTAACTTTGTAATATCCGTTTTGTTTGAGTATAATTTTTCACGTAATACCGGTGCGTAATTGGAAAAGTTTTGAACAAAGCTTCAACAACAATCAATTATCGACGCAACGAAATAATCGTAGCCCATTATTGCGCCTCGATTATACCGCTGCCCTCGATTGATAAAAATAATTGCCAGAGCTGAATTTCGAGAGAGAATTTCTTTATTTCCCCCGGTAATTTATGCTAAAAGCCCGCTGAAAAAGTTTAAAAACTCCATAAATAATTTTCTCATTAAAAGGCGGAAGAGAAAGCTCGAGCGCAAATAAGCAATTCACAAGATAAACCACCGCGCGCGCGAGCCTTCTTTTTTCCAGCTCCTTAAAAAGGGCAAGAGTCTCGGTTAAATCTCCCCTCGCCGACGAGCCTGTGCATATATATATATATATTTTTCGCGGAAAACACGCGCGATTAACGCCGCGAAAAATAATTATTTAAACGGGGGTAGAGAGAGAGAGCCGAGAGCGTCTAAATGCTACCGCGGAGTCGGCCACTCGCTTCCCGGCGCCCATCCTCTCCTCCCTACTCGGGGCAACGGAGCTCGGGACGAAGCTCGAGGGAGTGACGGTTAGCCACATAACAGCTACTCGGAGAGCGAGAAAGTAATTAAATCCTCGAGCTCTCTTTTATTCCGAGCTCCGTATGCTAATAAAGGTGGCGGGTTATATGTGGTCTTGGCCCAGAGGCGGAGCTGCTTTAATTGGCTCGCCTCTCGCGACCTTCTCCCTCTCTCTCTCTCTCTCTCTCGCTCTGGCGCTTGTCGCCGGAATCAAAGTTCAAGATTTCATTATGGAGCCGCGATCTCTTCGCGAGGCGCTTACGGGGCTTTTTCATTTCTCCTTCGAGAAGCCGCGGAAGATTTTTCTCGGTGCCGCGCTTTTTTGCTCGATTCTTTTTAGGGTATTATGCGGCTCCCGAGGTCTCCTGAAACGTCTCTGCTCTCTTATCGACTTGGGCATTTTATTCCTACCTTTAATGGGGTTTTTGCTCTTTTAAGGGAAAGAGCTTTGGGCGACGTTAAATCGCGCGAGAAGGAATTTCAAAGATTTTGAATATTCTTACAGTGAATAAACCGGGCGAGTTGGTTTATATTTGTCGAAATGATTTACAATAAAATTTTGAGCTTTGTTGCCTCTGTTAAATTCAGTTTTAATGAACACCTAAGAATTTTACGGCCGACGAAGTTTATTTTGTCAAAATTTTTATCTTCGTAATAAATCCTTGAATTTCGCCAGATATATTTCAGAAAAATGAATTCAGATACAAAACAATTCTACCCCTCGGCGATAAATATTTATGCGAACTATTTTAATGCCCACCCGCTAAATCAATTTCGAAATAAAATCCTAATCAATTCGTATCACCTCGACAAAAGGGAAGGCCCATAAAACTAAAGCGAAATCCTTTACCTTCGACGCAGAAGCACTTCGCCCCCTTTTAACTCACGACTCGGCGATAATCAACGGATTGTATAAACGTCAAGTCAATTAGCTCACCGACAAATCCACGCGTGGCTCGCGGAACGGCCAAGTTTCGGAATTATGGAGGCAAGTCGGTGCCGCGAGAGGAGGAAAGGGAGAGAGGGGAGAAAGACACAGCGGAGTGAAACTTTATTTTCCGCAAGTGAAACAGCGTTGCGGGCCGTAAAGGCAAACGGCGGCCATTAAATTGCAGACGCAGTACGAAGTGCCCGCCGGCACTTTCTCCGACTCCTTTTCTCAACCTCTCGCTGCTCTTTCCTCTGCCCCCCCCCCCCGCCCCCCCCCCCCCCCCCCCC
>UCOM01004737.1:0-11327 GCA_900474385.1 Ormyrus pomaceus | reverse complement strand
TGAAAAACGTACTTTTCCATAAGACTCATTGTTAAACGCTTGAGAAAGAAAATGTTGATAACTTTTTTCTCACGTACTCTAAATACAGAAAAATTTAACTGAGTCACTTTTATACTAAAATTTATATATATGTTAAGTTTCAATCAATTCTGAACGGTAATTCTTAGGTGTGCGTTACTACCTTAATTATATTAAACAATTCTTGATTTCTAGAGGTTTAGTTTAGTATTGTTCTGAAATTGCGTTATGTGCATACCGAAGCAGTCAACTATAAGCGTGATATCAAGCGTTCTTATCTTTATACCGAAATTTTGAGCTGACCCTACGCCGAGATCGTTACATAGACATGTATGAGTAATTAATTCAGTTAGATAACAGCTTTTCGTTTAAATGCAGTGCACTGTTTGAATACTAGGATTTGTAATAAAGTCTATACATGTAGGTAGAAATTAAAATTATTTATGTAAATTGAAAATGTATTGTAAATGAACGTAAATGATTTAAAAAAGAACCGGTTAAAAAGTGAGAAAAATCCTTGCTAAAAATTCTATTGCATGTTCTAAATAGTTAATGAGAAGGAGCATTAAAAGTGGCTTATTTGTTTATACTGTTTTTTTTGCATTTTGGTAAGTTACCCATAGCACTTGGATATTTTTTGCTCTTTGAGGCTATGTTCAATCCACTAAAGACTGATTAACTGACAAAATAAAATACTTTTCTTAGGCTTAGGTCATGACCTAAGTACTTTTTAATATTTTCAATTTTGTGACGTGATACCGTACTGTAGCTGGTAAAAGATACGTTACTCCTTTTTTATCAACTGGAACTACGAGTTTGTCCTAAATGTTTTTGGAAATGCAGAGGTGCTATTGCCCGGGGATTCGAACCCACGCCTCCTCGAGCGAGAGGCAGGAGCCTAATCCATTACTGAGCCACCGCGGTAACTTTGGATCATTGTAAAGTTTATTTAGAATTTTTTCCGTCTCGTTGTTATATAAAAAATACATTACGGAATGAATTAAAAATAATGTTTATGCTTATTGCTGTTTGCTTATAATAATATTAGTACTTCTCATTCGTTGACGAAAATTAATTTAAATTCACTGGGGATTAAATATGATTAAATTTCGTGCAAATACAACATCTGTAGACGGTTCTATTTTTCACTTTAGAGGTCGAGTAGGGTAAGCAAGCAAATGTTAATACTGATTTTCTTTCGCTAATTTACGAGTTGTTTCCATTGTTGATTCAACTCCGAACCACTCTAATTTTACTTTCCCACGATGACATTAGTGAGCACGGTTAGCTAGGTTTTAATTTCAGTAATGGATGGCGATGAAACTAGATGGTCTCTTTCTAAACCTTACAGTATTCCATAATCAAATGAAAAAAAAAGCGTACAGAAATGCCGTTGTAATTGAATGTCCCAAGATTGGCTTAGTTAGCGGAAAAGAGAAATGAATGAAGCTTGATTAATATTTAAAAAGACCCGTAACTCAGAGTTATATAAGCATTGAAGGTTCGCGAGAAAGGTAGCTGGGGTATAGCGCGGCAGCGTCTAATCTCCGAGAGGAAAATGCGAGAAGTAACGCAGCAATCCAATTTAGCTCGGGCAGCGGTGGCAGGCGCTACTCGCACTCAGTTCTTTTATCGCATCTCTTTCGAGCGAATTACGGGTGTGCTTACGTAATAAAAAAGCATGAAACAGAAGTGACACGGTCGGGCCGCAAAGGAAAAGGAGAAAGAACAATTCAGGAGCCCGGGTCGTGGTTCGCTCTTAAGAGTCCCTCGGTCAGCGTAACTCGAGTTTCTCTTTCATTTCAGCGCAAAGAGCTACCGGTTATATTGCCAGCGGACCACTGGCGTATATGTATATATATATACACACGCAATGCTCGCTAGCCGCGTGTGTCAAGTTTAACGTGGCGTGTCGTCACGCACGGAAACGAGGAGAGAGAGAGAGCTACGAGTCCAGGCTAATGAGAATGTGCAAAGCACGTCGGTGCGCTTCTGCGTAAGGATTGTGTGCGATTCCCTCGCCTACCGCGCTCTCGCCTACGAATTCACTGGGATTTTGGAGCGGCGTCGACGATCACCACCGCAAGTCTTCTGCTCTTGTGCCCTTTCCGACGGCCGCGTCTTCGTCCAGACCGAAGAATTTCAAGCCTCTCCGTACGGCGCTTCTCAACGATGATGTGTAAACGCGGATTCAGAATACATCAATATGCTTCTAATCGGATTTATAAAGAAATTAAAATCAAACAGAATTATAATCTCTTATAACGAGGTGAAATACAGCGACCGTCAGATTGAGAGCACGATTAGCAGAGATTTCGTTGATTGCACCTAGCAGGCGAAACTCTAAACCCCTTCGGACTGGGATGTAGTGCGTCGCAGCGAGGATGATGGGTCGCTTTAGATTGGGGGTGCAGAGCTCGGATGTCGATTGAGGACCAGGCGCACGGTATTTTCACTGAGCTCTCTCTCTCTCTCTCTCTCGCCATCGACCCTTGAATACAGAATGAAGCTGTTGAGCGACGACACCGGCCAATGGATAACCTGCTTAACTGACCAGAAACCGGGATCGAAGTGAACCGACGGATTTTGCACCCCATCGATCTCGAAAGCCTCCTGATTCGATGCTGGAATCATTGTCTTGGATTTGTCCCCTCCTCCCCCCCTCACGCCCCGCTGGAGTCGATATTTGATTTTGTGCAAAAGTCGATTTATCGTATACTGAATGGGCGCTTTTAATAAAAATCTTTTCATTATCGCAATGGAGCTCATTAATTTAAAATCGAAATCTCAATAACTGAATATTTTATATCGTTTGATATAATATGCCAGGCATGTGATTGGAGGGATTGAAGCATTGCAAAATTTCAATAGGTATTTACTTCAATTAAGCGCGAGTTATCATTTTACATAAAATAACGGATACAAGGTAAAAATAAATATTAATAACTATTATTATTATTGTTATTTTTGTTATTATTGTTTGAACATTTATTAATAAAACTGGATTAATAATGCTGCAGAAAATCGTACTCTTCTCATTTTATTTATATTAATAAATTCTTACTCTATTAAAATGTATATATCGAAGCTGAAATTTTATTAATTTATTAAATTAGCTTTGAAATTTACAAAAGAAGCTTCATGTATTTCGTTTCATGTTTTGTTTTAGCATCAGCAATTTACGGAAGTTTCTTGAATTTGTCCTCTGTGCACAGAGACGACATGGGAAATTATACCTGCACCGCGGACAATGGAATACCGCCCAGTGCTACTAAAAGATATAAGCTCCACGTTAAATGTGAGTATCTCAATTCTTTTCATGGATAAATGTAGTTTCCACGGTCATAGTTTTTGTTCGATGTTTGTCTTTATGCCCCAATTGATAAAGTGATTATTACTTTATAAAAAAATCTTTAGACAAAAATTAAAGAAAAAAGTGCTCTTTATAATTATAAATCAATTAATGCAACAGATATTTAATATAGTTAAAAAATCAACAAGATAATTGACATTTAACATTTTTCCCTTGGGTCTTTTTCCATAAAGTTAAAAAATATAAAAAAATATTTTTCAGGTATAATTTTATTAATTTTCAAGAAGCATGAATATCGTTTTTTTTATTCGCATGCTTAATACGAAGGCTTGGGAACATTCTTTAATTAACTATGACGTACTTCCAAGTCACGAAAACCCGCATCCAATTTAAATTGGGCACCCGCAACACCCGGACAGTTGAATATAATACACGAAGGGCTCGTGCTTGTAAACTTTCTTTATCTCTCGCAACTGGAGTATTTTCATCTCAACTTGTTGTTGCTTTTCGACTGGAAGCTTCCTTCCTTTGTGCGGAGTATCCTTGTTTGTACGCTTGTAAGAGCTACACTGGAAAAAGCAAGTGTTTACACACGAATAATTTTTAATTTGCTTTTAGTTAAATATAGTTGCTGTTTCTGTAATTTGAGTAATTCGTAGTATTTAGTAAAGCGAACAAACGTTTTCGTACATGAAATAAATTGTCTTATTTCTTTAAATATTTCTTAATTCGAAGAAATTGACGAAAGAAACATCGAACTTTAATATTTGGAAATAAAATTTTTCACAAAATCTTCAAGGAGAATATTTTGTTTCAATAAAGTTAAATAAATTCCAAATTAAAATGAGTTTTTAGTCAAAGGAAGCTTCATAAGAATGATTAAAAATTAATCAATATAATTTCTTGGTTCGCCTTAGGTCCGCAATTTCAACTTCTTCATACATCAAAAATTAGTCAACCTTCTCATTACATATTCTCATTATATGCTTTTGGACGAAGCACTAATGTATAATAGCAATAATTGGTAACGATTTGACGTCAGTCATCAATGAACTCGGTCTCGGTATATGCTAACATCGGACTCGATGATAACTAAAGCCCAACAAGCGTAAAAAAGCAAGATAGTTTCTTTTTTTCTGATCGTTGTTTCGATTCCTGGCTACATTTACCCTGGTATTTTCACTCTCGCGTCTGTTGGCTGTCACTAAGCTTGGACGAGTTTGCAACAGCGCCGATAACGGGCCATTGTAGCGACAGTTCGCCCGACACCCGAGGAGTCATTGCACACTTTGACGGGCTAACGGGCCTTCGAAACACAAGCACAATAGCTCTCTTTCCGAGGCGAACCTGCGCAACTCTGCGTTAGCTGACGTCAGGCTCCTGTAAATGCTATCGTGTATTTAATTTATGTTTACGCGCCTATACATGTCAGGCAAGAAATACAATCTCTTGCAGTCAATCTCGGCCTTGTTTCAGATTTTCTGATGGAAAAAGGCACAAATTCAAATATAAACTACGTTCGTATGCAATAAAATAAAAATTATGTATATATAACTTTTTTTTTTATTAATTGACGATGTACGAAATCCTCATCAATGATACCTTTTTATTTTTTGATAAACTATTTTTTTTTTTTTTTCAAGTTCAGTTTTGGTGATAGTTATTACCCATTACAAGCACGTGCACGTCAAATATTAACGGGAATTTACTATTGGACGTTACTAGAATAAATTTTACTCCAGTCCATACATCAATAAATAATGGCCAAATAATAGGATTTGACACCTCTATACACTGGTAGAGTGCGGTGCATCGATATTTCGATATATACTATATATATTATTTTTGCTTTTATCAGAAATCAAAGTTGATTACCTGCATCGAGCAATCGAAACTTTGAGCAGAATGTGGAAGTCGGGCCAGCATCGGTTTAGTGCGGTTTTGTAGTTCGGCATGCAAGAGGTTTCCTTTGCTTTCAAATATACCGTGAGCAAAGGAGCAAAATGATAAAGTCGATGCAGACAATGTTGCAATTTCGTTTGGCTATTCAACCGAATTTTCGAAAATTTTGGAATACACGTCCTTTTTGTTTAAATTAATTATACCGTACATGCAGCCACTAAATCTAAATTAACGAGATATTATCTATTAACGAAATCTTTCTATCCAGTGCATGAATTTCGAAGCTCACCCCTTGGACGTATTACAAACTATAATCTCGCAGTTTTGCTACACCGACTATAAATGCAATATCGTAATTACCACATACTACAGGCTCGAGCCCTCTCTGTACACTATTCAATATAGTCTCCATCCGTGTAAAGCCCCAGGACAGTATAGTTGCCGCAAGTACCCCGAGCAAAATCAGCAAGAAAATCGCGCGAAACGAGGTGTAACGAGCCTTCGGTGCACTCACGCCAAACTGTTGTTTTGCCTAGTCGGGCCATTAATAAGGATTCGAGCGCCGGTGGTGCGGCCGCGCAGCCAGTACGGTAGCGCCCAGCTAGAGTGCGAGGTCGAGGCCTTCCCCAAGCCGGAGATGCACTGGGAGAACAGGGACGGCCGGATCGAAAGCAAGCACGACAAGTACAAGATCCAGGAGGAGGACTACAGGAGGGACAAGGTAGGCCCGCCTGCTCGTAAGCCCCCCCACCTCCCGCCGGGAAACGAATGGCGCGAGCGGGAGATTATGCCGCGGGGGCCTGTTTTCTGATAGCCGAGCTTCGAGGGTCCTTGTTATGGACCGGGGATTCGAGGACGAGCGCCGCTGCACGGCCGAAGAGAGCTTATATCGGCCGGGAACTGAATATTCAATTTTGACTGGCTGAGAACTTTGCGAGCGGGCAGCTTTTATTCGGTAACTTTTTTAACGAAACATTTGTCGAGAGAGGAGGATCGACATTTTGACGAGGTGGCGGTGTAAGCAAAGTTTTCAGAAATTTTCTATTACACTTTTACAAAGTGACACTCGGTTTCACGCGAGAGATCTCGTAAGTTTAGTCGAAAGGTGCCTCCAGCCGTATGTAGTCTATATCCGCTCGCTAACTTAAAGTGCCATTTTTCAAAAGTTTCGCGAGAGAAAACTTTTTTAACGTCTTTTAGGAATCTTCGCGTAAGCTATATCTTCGGGCTGTTATTAGAATAATATTCGAGTTTTATCATTGCGCTCACCGAAGCGCGTATTTGTACAGCTGCATTTAAATAGTTGCACATAAAGAATTGGCTCGTATACCCGAGATCCAGAAACTTTCATCCAGCCTTATTTCATTCGAAATTAAAACCTACAGGTTGCTCTCGTCTTTTGCGACTTCGGAAAAAAAAAATAGCTGCCGAACAGAAAATAAAAATATTCCAGCGCAGCTTCGGCATGCAGTCGCATTCCTTCTTTGTGCTTTTTTCGGAAGTGCATCATACGGCTTCTTACTTTTTCATAGCTGCGCCGGGAGCTCGAGGGAAATTCGCCGAACATCCTTTCGCGTAGCTCGCTTTTGACCTTTGAGATGGGAATTGCGCACGCGTTCCGCTTTCGCTTCGGACAGGATCCATCGGCTAGTACAGTGAACGTGTGCGGTCAAAGGCTTTTCGGAACCGCCCGATCATTATATTTTCGACAATCACTCGAACATTGCTGCAACGTCGCTTTGCTTATTTTTCATCGTAAATGCAGTCTCGCTTTGGAAATGGATTTTTAATGCGACTATTTGCATTTCAATTTGCAGTTCAAGATGAAGTTGAAGATTTTGAAGATCGGTTCGTTAGATTATGGAGGATATCATTGCGTGGCGAGAAATTCGATTACTTCGGCAAAGGGGACTGTGACGCTGAAAGGTGAGTTAAACAATTGGCGAATTTCAAGACTAATTTCGACGTCTTTTAATCAACCTTCAAACTTCAAAACTATTTTACATTAGATTTTATTTATAACGATTGAAGAGGGTTTCTGCCCGACTCATATATTTTCAGAATAAAATAAATTGAATTGTAGCCTACAGATACAAATACATACCACCAAATTTCTCTGTAGGATATAGCATATATCCTATAGAACAGTTCAGAATAGTCAAAGCCGAATATCAACTGCTTATTCCAGATCCGAACGACAAGTTGCCGTCGGAGTCGAAGGCCGTGGCGATATTCGGCAAGCTGCCGCCTCCTCGGCCGCAATACAGAAGTCTTTGCCCTCCTCAATTAAGCTGCGAGAGTTGTCCGCGTGCCAACTGCGGGGACGCGCCCGTCGAGGCGAGGCCCATGACAGGTGTCAGTTTTTCCGGGATGCCTCCTCGAATCGCCGGTACGTATTATATTCGATTATTCAGTTTATTGCCCTCGTCTCATTCGCGAGAGCAACTTTTTTTTTCTCTATCTCTCTCTCTCTCCCTTGCGGTCTCGGAGCTTTCGGTGTATATAGGCAAAACGACGCTTGCGACAACGTTGGCTTATTGAATCGACCAACTCCTTTTTTTTCTGGCAGTTTGATTGCCGACGGTGGACGAGTCGCGTTACGCTGGAAAAGTGCACTATATAAAGCGTTTTATTAAATTTGGCGGACGACATATTTTGCGCGGGATATTAAAAACGCAAGCGTCAGGATTATTCCGGCAATTTGTCGCTTTATTACTCACTCCGTACATAATAAAGTGCGCGATGGTAAAATTGTTATTGCGCTCGAGTCATTTGTGACGTTAAAACAAAAGATTCGTATCGAGCACCGATGGAAAAATGATTAATTTTTTTCATACGCAGTATCGACTTTGATAGCTTATAAAATACGCTTTAGCAATAAAACGCCGATTTTATAAATCAGATTCACAAACAGCCGAGTTTTCAGCCGGAAAATCGCTGTATAAGCTTAAACGAAATGATTCGCAGACGGAGTGATAGGAGCGGTGGGTATAGCGGTGTTCAAGGGTCAGACGGACGATTTGTACGGCGTGTGGATGCAGGACGCCTCGCCGAAGAGCGAGGCGAGCGCCGGCAAGCTGTGGGTGACGCGCAGCAACGACACCCTGCACATCTACGAGTACGCCGCCGTCGAGGACTACGGGAAGAAGAAGGCACCGCGCAGCATCAAGCTGCCCTATCCCTTCCAGGTAAACGGGAACTCGAGCTCCCGCTGAGCGTCCCTCGTCTGGCGAGACCCTCAATATCAGCTTGAAAGCGTCAGTTTCGCTAAGCAGAACGTGAACTCGCCTGGATAGACGCGGTAAACTTTAAGGGGAGGGCTAATGATTCTCGGTGCACCTGCATTGTAATAATTTCTTAATTTCCCTTGTAGAAAGTTTCCGATAACATCGCTAGAATCTAGCTGGAATGTCAAAATCTAGCTAGATTCTAAGCGATATTGTTGGGAAATTATCGGAAACTTTCTACCAGGGTGAAGTTTAATAATTTCCACTGGACGGCGTTGCTGTAATTACGATAAAATCGAGTAATGCAGCAGTTAAAAAAGTGAAGCTGCTGAAGGCAAAGCGCATAAGTCATCGCGAATTTCCTGCAGACAACTTTCGTAACTCACTTGGTTTGCCGGTTAAATTCGCATATTACATTACATTTTAAGTGCGCACTACGCGAGAAAGAGAAATAGGCAGGAAATTATACAGAGTCCTGTATTTTTAATGAAAACGCAGCTTGACTGTCGAGTGTATTAAGAAGAAAAAAAAAGGGGGAGGGCTTCCTTTTCCAAGTAGCGACTGCGAAATTATAGAAGCGAAAATATTCTCTTCGCGTCAACTGTATCAGCGAACAGGATAGAAGCGATTCAATTTGCATGTCTGCGCGGACCTGCAGAAATTAATTAAAACGTATTCAAATTAGCCCGGTGTCGCGAGCGAACCTCATCTCTGCTTCTCCGACTGCACCTTTTCCGAATGAGATTTTCCCGCGCGCGGCCGCGGTCAAATCCTCGACTTCTCTGGCGATTTTATAATGACTGCCTGGTTCTTCTTTGTTTGTGCTCATGAAATATCGGTATAAGTGGCTAATCTAAACGAGAGAACTGATTATTACGACTTATTTGTGTTTTTCAGGCTGAAGGAGTAATTTTATAGAGGCATTTAGTATACCAATATTAATAGGCGAGAGGTAGAAAATGTTCATGATCGAAATTACCTGTAAAAAAACATAAATTAAACAAATAGAAATTTATATTTTTTGAATCAGCTTCAGAGTTTCCATTTAATATAAATTGAAAAACTTCGATTTTAGCGCCCTCAAAGGAATGAACTTCGCAGTGCTTACACGCGCATCAAAATTCAAATAAATTATTCAACATAAAATTCCATATCAATCGATAAGACAAACATTAAAAAGTTCAAAGTCCCTTCTCTTCCCGCAATAATAATGTACGCCCTTTGTCCACGTTTAATTTAACAGGGAAACGGGCACCTGGTACACGACGGTTATTTCTTTTACAACCCTTACAACCGCTCTTCAATCGTTCGCTTGGACCTGACGCACTCAGAGGGGACGATATACGCCTACGGCAGGCGAGAGATGGAGCTGCCCGGACTACGCATCAATAGCGGCAATTACCTCTACACACCCAATCATAACTTCAATTACGTTGACTTTGACATCGACGAGAATGGTGAGCGAATAACATCAGCTTCCGTCGTACCTAATATTAATCCGATTATTTAGGATAAGATTATTAAGGCGAGCAAAGTGATCTTGTTGCTTTGTGGGTATTAAGCGGAGTGGTCTTATTGTTTGCCGGCTAATTGGGCGCGCTCCTGGTTTAAGATGTCTGATTTTGACGTGGATTATTTTGGTTTTGATTCTTACTTTGGGAAGATAGTTGAGTGATTAATTATTGAATGATTATCAACGACGCTGTTGAGTTTTAAAAAGGTGTTTTCAAAAAGGACTGAAACGACAAAAAGAAAATTGGCGAATAATTAAACACGAGATAATTTTATTTGATTAAAAAAATTTTCGTTATTTAATCTTCAAGATAATTTTCGTGAAATAATCAATAGTTCAATTAAAAACTTGTCAAGCCTTCATTAAGCTTGCCATAAATTCTGATTTTCCGTAATTTTATTTCATGCGTAATTAATTGCTTTTGGTCTTGTCATTATATCGCAGAATTTTCTACTTCATATAAAAGAAAAATCCTGTTAACCAGATTCTGGGTGTTGTGCCTTAAAAGCTTTACGGATCGTTCCTTATCGTTTTTAAAGGCCGCAAACGAAATTCTATTTTCTTATCCAGATATTGTTTCGAGTGAAAAGCTTTTTACCTGTTATCTATCGTCTGACTGTTTAATTTGCTTCGATTAAGTATGTGGTTCAAAGGCTAGGGATATTATAGTGTCTCAAAAGAAAAAAAATTTCTGTAAAATTTCAGATTTTCATCCTCCTTAATAAGCATGAATGTATTGCTAGATTTATTATCTTGACTGATAGGTATTTCAACTCAAATTATGTTTATATGCTGTGTATTTTTATTTGCTGTTACTATAGCTTTAGAGAAACGGTAAATCCATGTACTCTTTAACAAATCTGAAGGTTGATTTACTGTGATTTTTACAGTACTATTTAGTTTTATTTTTTGTTTATTTTGTATTTTACGTATTTTATTTTATTTTCTCATAAAAATAAAAATCTATCTATTCCTCTTTTTGTCGGAAAACTTAAAAAGTTGACTTTTCCATTTTAGAATTTTTTTCTTCAAAAACGAATGTCCTTTGTAGATTATGCACATTTGAAACACTAGGTTTAAAATTTATATGGAATTTTGCTCTTTACTTTATATTATAACTCATTTTTTCAATAGAGTAAATTATAATAATCAAAGACTTTGGATTCTGGAACTGTTTTTAATTTAAAAAAATATTAGCACGTAACTTTTAAAATTTTAAAGGTTAAAAAATCACAATGAATGGACTCGATCGTATGCTTTATAATGCTAGTCCTCTCTTAAAAAAGTGATGGATGAAATCTGTCATCACAATAAGACTGTTTTGATTGGTTACTGTTGACTGATTTGATTGGTC
>UCOM01004736.1:0-11333 GCA_900474385.1 Ormyrus pomaceus | reverse complement strand
GGGTGGGGGGGGGGGGGGGGGTTTAAGGGTAGTACTTACTTTTGATCACGCGCTCCGTCGTCGAGAGCTTTTGCGAGTTGTTGGTGGAGGTCATCTTGGAGGGTTATGCCGCTGCTCGGCTGCTGCTGCTGCTGCTGCTGCTGCTGCTGGGATGCTCGAAGCTTTCTCCTCCTGCGCTTCTTCTCTCTGCTGCCTGGGCGCTTGCTTCTCTTCCCAATCTAGGCTGCGAAGAATCTCTTATCGAGAATAGGGGGGGCAGCCGCTCGTGCGTGTCTTTTATTTTTGCTCTGCACTCGCGCACAACTCACAAAGTCGTCGTCGTCGTCGTCGCGGTCGTCGCGGTCGTCGCGGTGGAACGGAAAAAACGGAAAACGAAAAAAAGGGGGGTGGCGAGGGGAGGACGCACCGCTACGACCTACGGGCTCGTGGAAAAATGTAAGCGGAGGTTATCGGAGCGAAGGAGAGAGCGCGCACACGCGAGTATAACGCGGAGGCACCACGCACGTTTATTACTCTTCTCTCTTCACTCTCTTCTCCACCTCCTCTCTCCTCCCTCTCAAGTAAAACACACACTCGCGCACCGTATCATTCTTCTCTTTGGCTCCCTTCTGATACAATAGCCTGCGCTTTCTCTAAACGCTCTCCCTCTCTTTCGCCGAGAGACCTGTGTGAGTCCCTGCTTGTGGCACTCACTGCACTCCAACGAGGACCTGCATGGGCTTCCTGCCGGGGCTGTCCAGCTTAGAGGAGCGGGCGGCGCTCGGCCTGGCGGTGGTCACTTCCCTGGCTGCTCCTGCCGCCGAGGGCATTCGGCCGCTGCTTCCTCGAGCTCCTCGTCTACGTCTCGTCGTTCCCTCTCTCTCTTCTCTCCTCTCTCTCTGCTGCTGCTGCTTCTCTCGACAGAGAGCTAGAGGAGTCAGGTCCGAGAGGGAGTAGTGGCAGTTCGTAGTCTTCTTCCTCGTTGTAGGCTCTTCTCTTCTTCCTAGCTCGCGTGTATCGTGCGTGCGCTGGCGGACAGCGGAGAGAGAAACAGAGAGAGAGAGAGAGAAGAGAGAGAGAGAGGAGGGAAGAGAGAGAGAGAAGAGAGAGAGAGAGAGTTGTGCGAGTGCTTCTGCTGGCTGGCACTGGCGCGCTGGCTGCCTTCTGCTCCTCCTCCTCTTCTTCTGCGATTGCTTCTTCTTCTTCTCGGCTCTTCTTCGAAGGTTGCTGCCGCTGCTGCTGCTGCTGCTGCTTTATCGTCTGTCTTACCGCTGGCGGCGTTACTACTTAGCCTCGACCCGCTGCTGCTACTACTGGCGAGCGTCGTCGTTCTCTCTCCTCTTTCCCTCCCTCTCTCTGGTGCGCTTCGGGCCGAGAGAGGAAGCGGCGGCGGCGGAGGCGGGCAGCCTCGCGAGCGTCTTCACCGCGGTGCCTGGCGAGGCGGCACGACGTGTGTGTGTATACGCGGGTTCTCTTCTCTCTCTCTGTGGCTCTAGGCGCTGCTGTTGCTGTTGCTGCTACTGCTGCTGCTACTGCTACTTCTTCTTCGTCGCCTCTCTCTCGCTCTCCACAGCAGTAGACGCGCGCGCATATATTGACGCGGCGGCGCGCGCGAGCTTTGGCGGCGGATAGGCGAGGCAGAGAGAGAGGGCCGCACTGGCTGTGCCTTCTGCTGGCGGACGTTTATTAGAACGGCTCGAGCTCGGCTTCGATTCTAACCAAGAAGAAGCTGATGCTGCTGCTGCTGCTGCTGCTAATGTTGCTGGTGCTGCTGCTGCCACGACGGCTGATGCGTATGCGACGACTCGGGCCTTTCGGGGGCTCTCTCTCCGCTCGCTCTCTGCTACTACACACGCACTTCGCGCCGCGCACACTGACTGGCCTCTTCCCCGCGACGCGACGAGTTGCGCGAGAGCTCCCACCGCGCGCAAGCGCCGACACTATACTCTCGTGGATATGTGTGTCGGTGCAAAGTCCCCTCCCCCGCCCACCAGGAGAGAGCCGGACTAACCTCAACCAACTCGCTCTCTATCTCTCTCCCTCTCTCGCGCGCTCAGCAGCTGCCGTCTCTGTCGCGCAGCCGAGCTACGCTTCGATCCGTCGTCAACGCTGCTGCTGCTGCTGCTGCTGTTGATGATGATGATAGTGACGATGACGCTGATGCTGTTGCCTGCTCTTCGAACTCTGCAGCTGAGATGAGAGAGGTTAGTTGCGAGCTGGTGGAGGCTCGGCTGCAGGCAGTGACCGTCGTTGACGGTTTCGTGGAGCTTTCTTGGAAAGTCCCGGCTTTCCGAGTCTTCCAAATGCTTCAACAAAGTCTAGTTTCTTATTTTAGCGTTGATTAAACGTTGCACTTTACGGATCAGCAGCTGGGGGTTGTTTCTACTTTGAAATTGTAATGTTTGCAAGCTTGGAGAACAAATTTCTAAATTTTAAAAATTCAAATTTTTAAAAGCTTCGATTCTGCGAATTTGACGTTTCTACATGAAAACACTTTGAAAAGTAGATTGTACCTATTGTCTTTCTTAAAGTAGGTTATTTAAACATCTATTTTGAAGGATTACTAAAAAATTCGCAGTGTAAATGTAAACACTTTTATATATTCTTGTTTTGTAGACACTGCGTTAAAAAGTATATTTCAATGAAATAACAGAGCAAATAAACACGCGACGATATCAATTTTTAACGGATTGGCGTCGTCTCAACTTGCGACTTTTTAACGAGCCCTCACTCTCCGATTATAAGTAAAAAGGCAAACATTTTCCAGCCTCATACCCACAGCTTTATTAAACCCCGCGAGGCCGAACCCGAGAAACCGCCTGCAATACGAGTGGTAAAAGTATCGTTTGCCAATTTAAACGAGCAGCTCCACCACCCCAATAACAGACTCTCACTAAGAAGCTCATAAACAACCGAAAATTATCAAGTCCACCACCTAGTATATCTAACAAATCCCCGAAAACGACCTCGTCGCGGCTCGATCTCATTTGCAGCGTTGATCGAATCGTTATACCCCACTGATCCGCGCACGAAAGGCAGTCGTCTTTTCGCCTGGCGTTAGCGCGGGGGGGGGGGGGGGGCGCGTTTAATATTACCCCCGAAATAATGTGCACGGGGCGAGAATGCACACGCGTTTATATATACACGAGGCCAAAACTCCAATCATGTATAAAATGAACCCACCAGCCGAACGAACCCTTTGGCCTCTGCGCGCCTGTGTGTATGCAGCACGTTTGACCGCTCTCTCGCTCAATCGTAGCACGTAAAGCTGCAGCTAATATGTCGTGTGCCTCGCGTGAGTCGCCGGGTAACGCGAAGATCGAACTTAAGAGGGGGAATTATTCAGATTGTGGGAAGCTTGCTTTATTTTCGAGATTTTCGATTTCTTTATAAGAAATATATAGTGTTCAAGATTTGGCAAATTTTTTATCGAATGATTTAATATTTTATAGGGAGCTTTTACATACTCTTGCATGCAAGGTTTTTATTTTATTTACGACTTTTAATTGTATGCCTTAAATTAAAGTCGTTCCACTAGTTAAAGAATTTTGTTTTCATTGCGTTTTTTCCGCATCTTTTTCAACTTTTTTTGTCAATACAATCTGTCGCCGCGATTTAACGAGCAACGTAACAAAAATTGAAAAAACGACAACCAGCCCCTTTCTCCACCGCAGATTCAGTCCACCTATATCGGCGATGAAATTCAAACGTCTCGCGAGGAGCTTCATCCCCCAAAGCGGCTGCTCAAAGAATTCACCTGCGCGCACCTCTCGCGCGCACCGATCATTCCAGCCGCCGCAGCGCGCAGCGCGGCTCCTCCTTCCTCGGATATCAGGTCAGATATCCTCCGCGCGAATCCATCCGCGGACGAGGACTCGTCGCCCGAAGTTATATATATATATAACCGCGCGAATCGCCGCGGTCAGGTTATCAAATGCAGCGCGGGGGGAATTATTCATAATCATCGGCACGTGTAACCTGTTGCCGATATGCCCGTGGAACACTCTGCACGACCCTTTTCCAGGCATGAAAACCATTAATGCAAATTATAGCTATCCGGACGACCGCTTCTTCCTATAATGCATATTTAAGTGGTCGCGTCGCTGGGCAGACTGGAAGCTCGGATCTAACTCGAATTGGGCGATTAAGTTTTTTTTTTTTATTAAACGCGCCGAGTATTTTGTTGAATTGTTTTTTAATTTGATCGTTAAATTCGGTGGCAAAAGAAGGTCGCGAATATCATTGTGTGTAATAAATCAATGACCTCTGAGCAACGAAATCTATTTTTATTTAATTTTCTTATTTTTCGCATTCTTGTCCCGTAATAACAAAAACTTCTTTTTTTAATCCGCTTTAAATTTAGATGCAAATTTAAGAAGGAAACGTAAAGTCTTTTATTAGAATATTTATATTAAAACTTTTTAACCTTTATAAATTGCCTCTCTCTTTTACTTTACTTTTCCAAACGTTTTTTTTTTTGATAAAAGAGAAAAAGTAAATACTGCCATTTCACATTAATATTTTTGACGCTTATAAGGAAATAATCTGAAGGTCTCGCCGATCATCGCTTAAAGTTTCAACAAAGGCCTCGCGTTTCAGATCCACTAATTGAAAAATTCCTCATAGTTTCCGCGGACGAATGACATAATAAAACACGTTTTTATATAGAACGAAACTTGGCATTCTGACAAATTAAGCAAAATAGTAGGCCACTTGAGTTTTTGCAATTCGGGAACGATACAGAGTTAAACTAGAACAGAGAAGAGCCGAGATGGTACTTTTGTCGAATTCACATACACGTATATATACGTGCACGCACACGCCGCTGAAAAGAAGGACGTTCTCTCTCGTATCAAGTAATTCAAAATCTCGGGAACTGTCGGGTTAAAGTGCCGCATAAGCAAAACGTTCGAACCGTTTGGGCAAACGGCAGCTGAAGGTCAAGTACCGACTGGTACTTCCCCCCCCTTTTTTTTTTTATTTTACGGAGCTCTGCAAGAATTTTTATCCCTCTGGGAGACGTCTTATTAGAGTGGAAAGATTTCCCCGATGCCTCGGAGAAATTGAGTAGCAATGCGACGTTCTCATTTTACTGTTTGAAAAGGTATAACTTGAATAAATGGAGTTGCTGAGATTTAGATGATAATTTAGTTTGGTTTTTACTTTAATAATCAACCGGCATAATTTGTTGATTAATAAATGCTTATTAGCAATATTTAAACGAATAACAATAACACGCAGTATTATGAAATTATATTAATGTTGTCATTTACCTTGAAAATTATGAAATATTAGCGCGGAATGTATTTTTAAACAAAAGATATTGGACTTAAAAATAAATTTCCGATTAATCTGCAGGATTTTGAGTCAGAGATTATAAGTGTCAAGTTTTAATATCCTACAAATAGGCTTTTGTCAAACAAAAAACAAAAAGTAACTTACACAAATCCCACACATTTCTCTAAAGTAAATTAATATTACAATCAACATTTGTTACATAAAGTTATATACATATTAGTTAAACGTTAGAAAATAGTTAAAAATCACCAAAAATTGACAAAATCAAAATTCATTAAAATTAATTCAAATTCAAATTCAAAAGCATTATAATTTTCCTATTAAACCAAATTCGTTTCTGCCGCCCTTCAATAAACCGTACCGCTTCGATTCAACCCCTTTTCTCATCAAAACGCCAAAAATCACGTTCAAAGCGGCGCTCGTCAGTAGAAAAAGCCCCGGTATTTCAGTCCGAGTTTCAACGCGAGTAGCGTCGTGCGGCGGCGTATTTATCGGAAGCGGGTCCGCTCGAACACCTACGCGATGTCATAGTTATCCGGTCGGAGAGGCGCGCCGCGGTGAGAGCTCAAGGAAAAATAAACGCGAGCGCGCCCGGGACCGATTCACCCGGGATCGCTTTAAAAATATTTCACGCGAGAGGAACGTCGAGTGCCGCCGCGCCGCGAAGCTCTGGATAAAGTGCTGTGTCGATGCCCGGGGTGTTATTGCGCTCACGAAGACGATTTTGTCGTGCGTTTAGGGGAGTTTTGCGGGGGCAGTAGTCGGTAATACCGCTAGGCGGCGGAGTTTTAGTTGATGTTGCGCGCAGATAAATTGCTGCACGATGGCACATCGGGTAGATTTTCGAGAAATTTGAGTTGAAACTTTTGACGCAATCGATAAAAAGAATGAGTGTTGTTTTTAAATAATTGTTATTGCTTTTAATTAGATTCGCGAAGAAACTGTTAAAAATTATAGAGAAGTTATTTATTTTTGCATTTAAATTTAACGATAATTTATTTATTGATGATTTTTATCGCGCCGCGAGAGATCTTGAAAATACTATGCTCAACATTTGTGAAAATAATTATTTACGTTAACGTTGATGAAAATATTTTATTGCCTGCAACCAATTAAAAAATAACGCAATAATTTTAACAAAGTAAAAAGTTTGTAAAATTTTTAATTTATTAGCAGTTATTGTAAATTAAACAACAAACGATACAACTAACTGATTAAAAAGCCACATACGTGCTATAATCTTATCTACTTTCCTCTGATTTTTTAAGCACGTACATAACTTTTATTAATAGAATCAAAAAATAGCTCTCTTTTATATATATCCTTTATAATATTGAACATAATAAAATACTGAATCGCAAGATGGAATAAAATCGCGACTTTATTAGCCAACAAAAGCCTAAATATTCCAGAAAAAGAAGCAAGAGAAAGCCTCAACCTAGAACTGACCGTTTCAGGGGGGGGGTTTCACGTTGTAGGGTAGTGCCCGGAAATCCGGGAGTTCAAGGCTTTCAATGATTAGCATCGCCTTTGATTTCGTTCGCGTGCGTCTTTTTAATTTATATACGTATCACTTTTACTCTCCGCCCCTCGTCTATGATTACACGATACACGAAAAGTGAAATTAGTCACGATATATGCGAGTAACACGGATAATATTTTAGCGGTAAATTAACTCTTAGATATTTACATGTAGATGTATGAATGGAAGATTCCGCGTGCGAGCCAGCGAGTAAAGAATGAGAGGTCTGCTTAATTTTGTTAATTGAAATAAAGATAGACGAAGAGTTAAAAAGTTGAATGGAGTCTATAGTAATTTCGGATTAAATTTTTATTCAGTAATAAAAAGTCTTTAATAGCGTTTTATAAAAATAAAATCTTTATTACATTTTTACAATTTGTGTATAACAGCTTTACATTGCGTTTAAAAATTACTAGTCAAATATAAGAAATAAAATCAAGGAAGTAGAATTTGCTGAATAGGACATAAAAAAATATTATACATAAAGTTAAAAGAAGGGTATTATCAAATATATATCAAAACATAGAATGTAACAACTATCTTTTTACAATTCGTCAGCAGCTTCAAAAGCTTCTATATCTTTCAAATACTTTTTGACTTGCTTCACTGTTATATTTGGTTGTTGCAACTAAAAATTAAAATTGACATTGTTGAAATATTTCTGTAATAGAGGACGGTGTCAATAATCTGCAGTGTTAACTACTTACTTGAATCTTCTTAAAATACGCAGCTGAAGGATTTGACATTTTTTTATATAGCCTCACGAGCGATCCGCGATTCATATGATGGGCCAATCTTTCCCATCCTCCAGTTCTGTTCAAAATAGGACTTATACGTTGGATGTGCACATCTGAAAACGGTTCGTCTTCCTCCTTAAAAGTTTGTGGGGAAGCAACAGGAGTCGGTTGCGTACTAGAGGAATGTCGCTTTTGCTGCTCTTGACTTGGGGAAGCAACAGGAATTGATTGCGTACCAGAGGAATGCCGTTTTTGCTGCTCTTGACTACGTATTGTGGAACGTTCTTCCAACGAAATTTCATCCTCAGATTCCACTTTGAGGTCCAATTCTTCTTGCATTGGTTCGGCAGGCTTTTCTTTCAGTAGTTCCATCAGCTATTAAAATTTAACGTTTTATTAACGAGTGTTTTGCAAGCTTCCTAATTTCAAGCAATAGTTTTATTAATATTACCTGAGGATCGTTTCGGGCGAGATCAAACGACGATTCTCCTGTTCCTGTTGGTTCATCTTCTTCTTCACTGCTGCTGCTTTCACTCTTAATTTGTGTACTGCAGCTGTCGATTGTTAATTGTGAAAATGGAAGCTGAAAAATAATTTTTATATGAAAACACTGAAAATTTAATTTGTTTTTATTTAATGTTAAATGTATTGTAAAGAATTATTACGTTTTGATTTTCTTCATCTTCTTCTTCTTCATGATTTATGTAATTATTTCTAATCTTTGGATCAGCTCCATATTTTTTCAAAATTTTTATAAGTTCCTCAGCACACTTGCCCCCTTTGACAACAGCGCTGTGCAATGCTGTATTTCCTCCAAAGTTTTTCATATTGACATCAACTTTAGTCTACATTAAAAATAATAGAATTTTATTAGAACTTAATTAATCGCTCAATTTTACATACGTATTTATTACTATTAGAAATTTGATTTGAAAATAATTGTATTTCATAAAGAATTACGACCTACCTCTTTAAGTAAATATTCAACAATATGCTTGTGATTATTATCTACAGCGATATGAAGTGCAGTACGTCCATATGTCATGTCAGTGGAGTTAACATCAGCTCCAGCATTTACGAGCATTTTCACAGTTGAAAGAGTACCGGATTTCGTTGCTAAGTGTAGAGCAGACCAGCCTAACTCTGTGTGCGCTTCTAAATTCAGTTTCATGCCCGAATTAATAAGTGCACTTATGCAAGCATTTGCACTCACTAAAAAAAATTATCAACATGATTTCTCTGCTTATAGACATTTTTTTGTCATTAAATATAATCCTCAATAATTAGATACTTGCCTACGACAGCGTTATGTAAAGAGGTTGCATCTTCTTCGTCACATATGTTGGGATCAGCACCGAGTTTTAAAAGAGCTCGGACAATGTCAGGTTGATTTTGTAATACAGCAAGATGTAGTGGAGTCTACAAAGAAATTTTTCAGAAATACAATTTATCATTGCATTTTTTCCTAAACTAACTCTATATTTACCTTTCCAGTGCTATTTTGCAAATTCGAAATGCTTTTAAGTAATGGATCAATACTTAATATCATAAGAATATCCTTTGCAGTTTTATACTGTTCATGACGAAGAGAGTAATGTAAAGGTGTATCACCATAATTTGTTGATTCTTTCAATATTTCTGCTATTTTATTAATATTAATTTGTTTTAACTGTGTATTCGTTTCTGAATTTTTCAGAATTTGTATTACTTTTTGAAGACTGTTATCAGCAAATTTCTAAAAACCATTTTTTTATTTTTTACGATTAAAATTAAAAATAATTTAATAAATAAATTAAATAAATAATTACCCCTGATTCTTCATATTCACGTGGACCATCAGTAGTAATTGAATTTGATGAATAGCAACTTAAAATATCTGCAAAAATTTGAAAAAAACGCAAAATAAGTTATTAAAAAAAATAATAAATAATTAATCAATAGAAATAAGAAATAAATAAAGTAGGTACTGACCAGCGAGTACTGAGGGCTCCCAATTTTTAAGTTCTTCACATTCAGCGTCGTAATTCATTAGTTCTTTGAGTTCTGTAGAATTTATTTGAAAGCTTGATGCACTTATGTTTGAAAAGTCGACAAATGTTTCTGATGCACCAGTTTGTATGTCCATTGGAGATGTTGATGTAGCACTCTGGCTTTTACCAGTACTGTGCTTAAATTCTGAACTTCCAAATGATGAAGAAAGACGAGGCCTTTTTCTATCTAAAATGTTTGTATAGATTATTATTACTTGGTAATGTAATTATAATGTAAAAATTAACAAAATTCATTTAGATTAAAAACACCCGAATGAAGTAAATTTAACTTACTCATAACTTTATCTGATGGTTTGTATACATATTTCATGCTATTAGAAAATTCACCATCAGAAGGCCTTTCTAATTTTAAATAAACTTCTCGTGGTTCTGTAACATTAGTATCTTTGTATGGAGGTGTTCTGTAAACAAGAATAAAAGAGGAACAATTTAATTTTTATTATAAATTATTAAATAATTTTCGAATTTTAAACTTACTTAAAAACAATAGCATACTGATGGTGGACATCAAGCTCTGAGAATTTTCCATGTGCTTCCCAGATAACATTATCAGTATCTTTATCCAATTCATAGAATTTTATTCTTATATTCTCTGAAAACAAAATTTAACTTAAATAAAATACTGTTTTTAAATTGATATAACATACTATTTATATAAGCAATTTTCATACTTTTTCCGACTTTTTCAACTAACAGCCATACTTCTTCATTTCCGTCAACAGAGCCCATGATTTTGTCAATGCGGCAAATCTTTAGTTCTCCGGTTAGTGCACTTTCTATAACAATTAATATTATTTAATCTTTTTGAAAGTTTGTAATTAAATGAAGTACAGAAAATTAATATGAAAATTAACTGACTAAGATTATTAATAGGACGGCTGTATATTTTGTCTGTACATGGATACAAAAGATTATTTGGTCCGTAAATAAAACCTTGAAAGCAAAGAGCAACTGAATTTAAATTCATCCATTTTGGAGCTTTTTCGGCTTCCGTTTTCATCTAAAAGAAAATATTTTAGTTAGTAAAAAAGAAATAACTAAGAGTGATAAATAAAACAAACCTCTAAATCTTCTCTTGTACTTATTACGGCATTAATATCTTTTCTTTTCTTTGCTTCTAATACTTCTATCCTTTGTTTTCTAAAAATTTCTTGCTTAATATCCTTTTTAGCCGTATGAATGATTCCCATATTGCAAAACCTAATTTTTTAAATCCAAAATGATATATTATCGTATATATTTTTGTTTTATTCTCTACTTACATTGCTGTATATTTATTCTCATCTGACACTTCAATATCGTGTGGATCATCCCTATCACAATTGCCATCTTTTCTCACTAAGTGATGAGCATGAGGAAATCTCCTTTCTTCATCTGCAGTAACTAAAGTGCATCTTATCACAGCATTTTTTTCCGGGCAGTTGATTAACTGTAAGTTATGAATTAAAATTATTATCTAGTCTAAAAGTTTATGTTTTTAAAGTAAAAGGTAAAAAATGACTACAAAAAAATTTAATCTGCGCAAAAATACACTAGTATTTTACTATACTAGCAAGTTCATGCCCGCTTCGCGCGCCCTTACTTTCTGATACTAACCAAGTATTACATATGTAATTATTTTAATTTATATCCATTTGATAAAAATTAAACTAAATTTTATTTAATTCTAAGCAATAAACCACGAAAACATTCTATTACTTTTAAATTATAAAATTATTGTTTCATGAAATTTCTTTTAGTATTAAA
>UCOM01004735.1:0-11340 GCA_900474385.1 Ormyrus pomaceus | reverse complement strand
GAAATTTCAGTAAAATTTACTAAAAAGTATGGTAATTTTTTTGGTTTTGGCAGTCTGTGCTTGCAGTACTAGAAAGTTTAGTAATTTTTATTGAAATATTTGTAATTTTTACTGAAACACTTCTCTCGGTGTATATTTTTTCTTTTTTTTTTTCTAAAATAATATCATTCTTTGGCAACTGCATCGACTTCGAACACAAGAAGACCGGTGCAAAAAAGCAGACAAACGAGCACTTTGCAGCCTAGAATAATTTCAAGCGAAACGGTTCTCGCCAAATTCCAAAATATCCAACGTGCACACTTCGAGCGTCGCCCTAAAAATACCGACGCACCGCCGCGCAAAAGATCTCGCGCCCGCAAGTAAGTTTTTAGCTCCGAAGGGACGCACGGCCGATTCGCAAAAGGCACTTCGGTACAAACTTCAAAATTCGAAAGCCGCGGCGCAGCTAAAGCGTTCGCGGTCGCGAGGCAGGTGCCCCGGCCAAATTTCTTCGCCAGCGATACACTGGCTTCGAATTCTGCCCAGACCGCAAAGTTTCCGAGCCGCTTATTCATCGTTCCGAGGCGACGTCTCTCGGGGACCGCGGCGAAGAGGCAATCGACGGCTGTTATTTCGTGCCTCGGAATCCTTCGTGCACGGAACCCTCGCATCCTCGCTCGCTTTGTCTCTCTCCCTCTCTGTCTCCTCTCTTTTTCAAGAGCGGCCGATCGTCCCGGACGGGGGTTCTCGGGGCGAAAGAAAACTGCAGCCCGCAAAACAGGAATATCCGTGTACGAGGGAGAGAAAGAGAGAGAGAGAGAGAGAGAGAGCAGAAAGTATAAAGCGGAGCGCGTATATACGCAACGGCCGCAGACGAGGAGGGCTGCGAAATTACCGAGGCTCGCTGCATCTGCGAGGCTAATAAAACACTTCTGCACCGGAGAGCGGAGATGGGGAGATGCTCTGGATGTTGTACGCGGCGGTTCGAACGATTTTTAAATGTCAGGCAGCTCGGAAAATTCGTGGAGACACTTGTGCCGCTTCTCTCGTCGAAGCGCGACAATATTTCCAATTGCTAAACAGATTTAAATGCACCCATTGAAATAAAAAATTTACGCGCGCACTTTCTCCCGTCGCAGCTGAAGTCGCGTCTAAAAATACTCGGCAGTATTAAAAAAAAAGAAAAGCCGCCGATTCAGCAGGCAAACTCGAAACGAGCAAAGCCGGGCGATCGCCAACAATACCCGACTGACGATCCCGTCGGCCGGCGTATTATCCGTCAGTCAGCGCCCTCGTTTTAATCTCTCTCAGCAATGTTTATTGCGCTCGGCCCGCATAGACCCGCGACCAAAAAATAAAAAAAGAAGCACGTACACCCCGGCGGCCTCGTACCTACTCTTTTGAATTCGACGCGAATAAGCTTCCTTCTCTCTGGTCGTCTCTCCGAAATACATTATGCGCCGCGCGGCGGGTTAACGTATGCGCGTATTCGTTACCGCGGCGTATATACGTACAGAGACATTTTTCAAAGGGCAGAGTCCTCGCCGCGGCGGCGGCGGCGGCAACAACGCGGAAACCTCTTTACAATATCGCTTCCCTCGTCCGCGCGGCGATGCAAAAGTGCGAAAGAGCAATCTGTGCTCGCGCGCGGAGGGGGGGAAAGCGCGCCGCGCGGCGATAAAAAGCGGCGTACGCTCGGCAAAAAATACGAGGCTTTTTTCGAATTTTTGATGTATTCGAGAAAGTTTTTTGTCGGCCGCGCGGTTTCGCTTCGCCGTCGGACTTTGAGAGCAGACCCGGAAAATAAATGGCCGAGATGGAAAGCCTGCATTTTTTTTCTTGGCACGGTTTTTCAAAGGCATTTTTTTTTAGCTATTTTACTACTGTGTTGGTGTATTTTATAAAGAATAAAGGTTTATTTCAGAGATCGCACTCGTTTATAATTGCGAAGACGTCTGTCTTTTCATTCATTGAGTACGTGACTATGGAAGACAGTGAAAAAGTGCGAGCGAGAGATTGAACAGTGGAAACGTCGGATTAATAAAATAGAATCTGCTACTTTCGAGCTTCGCGAGAAAATGGGAATTCAAAGTAAATCCTTCGCGTGGACTCGTGAGTCAATAGTCCATTTTTGGAAGCTTCAATCGTTCTATAATTTACTCACACTTGCTCCGTACATGAATATTATTCCGAGAAAATAAAGGAATCTCAACTGGGTCAGTCCTTATTTTGCCAAAAAGTTCAACAAAAAAGGGAGTAAAAAGCACTTCCGCGATGGTCTTTTTTTAAATATTGCAAAGACTGCATTTACATTAAGAATTAAATTACCCTATAAATTTCTCCGTTGTAGGGCATCCAAGTTTTTAATGAAGAGTTGCAATATGAACTTTACACATTTTGCAACGCGTTGTGAAAAGTTTAATCTGTCGAAGTGCTTGTCGAGCAAACATTTTTTGAAGAAAAATATTCTACAGATGAAGAGTACAAATACATTCGTCCTCTTATATCAGAACATATAAAAATAGAAAATGTGAAAACTAAAATTTTGCCCTAAAGTGAAATGCTGTGGGAAGGGATATATAATGCAGAAGCGTTCTAGTTTTTAGACAAGTTTAATTACTCGCAGAGGGTAATTCATAGTTGCAGAATAAAAATGTCGAAAGTCGAACCAGATTTTAGGGCAGGCAAAGAATAGAGGACGTCAATATTATGTGATCTTAAAAAATCTTCAGAGAGAAAAATGCGTTTTTAAACCATTAAAAGTACGTAGCATAAGAAAACGTTCTCAGCGAAGTCTATATAGATATATGCAATTTTAAAAATATTTTAAATTCATTTCGAAAGTTTGCGAAACATAAATTTCGCCGGGCGCTTTTTGTATAAAATTTCTCATAAAGTAAGTTCTTTCAATGCCTAGTTTCCCAACCAGCCCGGCGACCCCTCGGACAAAAATCCTTCCAATTTTTCTGAAAAGACCTCCCCTCGGTCCTCCAATCCATCGGCCGACAAAAAAAAAAAAAAAGAAAAAGTTCCCGCTTCAAAACTAATCTTAAAAGCAGAAAACTTTTTCCCGGCGCAAGAAACCGAGAGACAAAAAGCACCACCGCGAGCGAGCGGAGAAACGAAGGAAGAGCTGCAGCAGCGGCAGCAGCTTGGCGTCGCCGCCTCTCGGCCGAGCGCAAAAAAAGAACGGTGAGTCGGTGTATTTTCCAAACGGCGGCGCGGCTTCGAGGCGGCGCCGGAGGTGGCGGCACCAGGTACGGCCGCTAAACAACAACAATCGGCCCCTTTTATTCTCCAAAGAGCTCCTTTCTACACCGGAGCCTAATGGGATAAACGCCGTCGCCGCCGACCGCTACCGACATCTTCAGGCTCGATTTTTATGCGCGGGAGAGAACGCTCACTTTCCCTGGGCGCTCGCTCGTTTCTCGCCGATATAAAACGCGCGCCGCGTTATTAAAAACCTTGAAGCGGTAATACCGAGCTTTGGGAAAGGAGCTTCTTATCAATGTTGATGCAGTCGTTTCCACAATTTATTCGGCCTCCGGATTGTTCTGGATGCAGGCCGTTCCTGTTAAAAGTTAACAAACGAAAGGCCGAGATATCGATTTCCTTGAAAAAAGAATATTATTTACCGAGCCCCCGTCTCGCGTACGAACGTAAATGTGCGTGCAGCTCAATGCCGCTCAACTATAACGTCGCTTTGCTTTCCATCGGTGTCGTGAATATATCGCATTACGTAGGCATTAAATTTTTTGCCCGCAAGCCCATGTAAATTCCCGGGGGGGTCCTTTCGCGAACGCAAATCGAAAAAGCACATTGAGAGAGAGAGAGAGCCCCGACTCGCGCGGAGTATCGTATACGTGCGGATTTCCACGGCGGGGCCCGAAATAAATTAGGAAAAGGCGGCTCTTTATAATTAAAATTGTTGATTCGGCGCGTTGCACTTTGGACTAATTGCGAGACCGAGAGAAAGAGAGAGAGAGAGAGAGAGAGAGCGACTCTGCGTGACTCAGTTTCGGGCGAAGAGATACCAGTCTCTTTTCAGAGCCGAGCGACGGAGATGGAAAAGCCGGGAGGAGAAAGAGAGAGAGAGACTTTCCTCTCGCGCGCGCGTTAACTTGAGTTACAGCTGGCTCGAAATAGACGTCCGAGCTTCTGCGAGAGGGTTTTCTGCGCGAGGCGGAAGGGTTCGTGCACACGGGAGGCTCGGCCTCGGATTATGAATTTTTCTCCCGAGGCGGAGTAGAGGGGGGGAGAGAGAGGGGATCGACGACGACGATTTTCGAGAAAAGGAGGAGATGCTGGAAATTGCGCAATACGCCGACATAAATCAGGCGGTGATCGTACACAGCCGGTCTGACGTCAGAGTCGCGCTGAATCGCTCGTTCAATACGATTTTTGTGTTTCGGCGTTGCGTGGCTTCGCGAAGATCGATACTCGCGGACGAAGTGTTTCGATAATATTGAGATTAGGCGAGCGTCGGCGAGGGAAAATAACTCGGAATAGCTGAAAGCGCAGTGGTTTTGTTATAGCTGTAATAGCTGAAATTGGTGGAAATTGAAATTTTAGGAATATCAAGAGGCACTGCCTTTTTTCCTCGTGCGAATAATCCCCGGCGAATAAGATTATTTAAAAGTTGTAAATTTGATATTTTGCGAGTAAATTGTATGCTATTCTTGAGTTATTCGTTGTTTAAATTGTACTCTGCGCTTCCTAAAATAAAGCGGCGACCAAGCCAAAGTTGGATTTAAGAAAATTTAGTGTCTGCGGTATAAGTTTCAAGTAAAAATACTCTTATTTGAATAAATGATGAATAAATTTGTCATAACTTCATATATGAAGATATAGTTAATTTATTAAACGAATCAAAATGCAGGAAACCTGTTGAATGAAGTATTTTAGTTGTTTAGTAAAGAATAGAAAAAAAAAACAATTGTTTTTAGTTAACATTACGATTTTTACGTTCTAATATAAATTTTACGTAAAAAAAAATCAAGAAAATCAGGCGAATGAATCGATCTATCACGATTTTCAAGATTCAACGAGTACAGAATTGAGCATTGTTTGAACAAGCGAGAAAATATCGTTGGCTCATTAAACAAATCAAAATCCAGGAAATCTGACCGTCGTAAAAGAGTAAAAAAAAAAACATCCTCCAAGACGAGAAACGCACCTACTTTGTTTTTCAGCCGGCGAACTATTTTTATCTACAATCATCTCCGTCGGGCGCTAGAGGAAAAAAGAAGAAAGAGGCTCCCGCCGACATAGTTGCAAATTAATGAAAAAAGAAAAACCGAATAATAACGTCGAATCGCCGGGGGAAATAATCTTTCCCGCATTTTTCCAACGGAGACGAGCGCGCTCGCGCGACAGATATATAATACACGTGGCGCGCCGAACGGGGAAGGAAGAATAAAGGTCAGAAAAATAATTATCAGCTCGTCGCAGCCGGAGAAACGAAGCCGCGAGGAATATGTACGGTGTGTGAAAAAAGGTCAGGACGGAGCGCGGCCCTCGCTGAAAACCTGAAAGCCGTCCTTCCATGAAACGAATCCAGGCTTACCATCGTATCTCTCTCTCTCTCTCTCTCTCCTCCACGTAACCTCGACGAAATCAGGCTCGAGGGAGGGGCGAGAGGGAAGAGAGAGAAGAGAAAAAAAAAATCAGGAGAGCGACGCCGGGTGGAAGGCATTTCCCTGGGCTTTGCTTGCGTAAAGGCAATTAAGACTGAATGAAACGTAAAGTAAGCGTACACACGACGCTCGCGGGCCCCCGAGACGTCGTTGTCTCTGCGTTGTTTTTCTCGCGGCAGCATCGCGTATGTGTGCACGAAGCGTTTGGGAATCCACGAACGTCGAGCGATCTGACAGAGAGAAAGAGGAGCGGTAATTTATCGCGCGGCTTCTTCAACTTTTCTTATCTGGGCTGTTTTCTGAGAAAAGCTCACGGGAATATATTGGAAATATGAAAACGCTCGGCGCGGCCGGGAAGAGTTTTGATAAATCTTTGCGCGATACGCCGGCGATTGTACGCTTTTGGTCATGATTCTTTATGAATAAGTGATGAGAGTATTCGAGTCAGATGCGGTACGGTACCCACTAAATTTATCGCTAAAAACCACTGTGCTAATAACTCTTACGGCCGTCGTTCGTTTGCGCGATGAAGTATTTGATGTTAACAAATAAATGATAACTCTAATATAATTAAAATAAAACTAAACGAAACGTGGATAAAACTTTACGAAACTCAAAAGCAAACGCAATAATTCATTTCAGGAAAAATAATTATTATAGAAAGTGTATTAAAAAAAAATAATGATAAAAATTGAAGAGAAAACAAATTAAAAAGAAACGAGATTTTGTATTAAAAATTGCATCCATTATAAGAGTTATTACTGGTTTTAATTGGTCCTCTACTTCTATTTTTGAAATATGATCAGGTGGTCGTACCGATATTACGTGTCAGTGAAGTTCTTCAGTCGAGTTTGTAGTTGATAATCTAAAAAAGAATAATTTAAAAATATTGAAAATGCGTGTCATTGATGAAAACTATTTATTTTTCAGAAATTAGAAAGAGAGATTAATTTAATTTTTTTTTAAAGAAACTACTTTTTAATGCTTAGACGCTGCTAAAATAAACCGCTACGTTTCTATTTTGGGGAAGTAATTCTAAAATCCCTCGACGATAAGAAATTGCATTTCTAACGAAGATAAATTAACAGCTTTTGTGCTGCAACCATTTTTACTTTAACTGCCTTGCTTTATACGTTGTTTTCGATTTATTCGCTGAATTGAAAGCTTAAAAAACTGATTATTCACTTCTGCTCTAATAATCTTGCCGAACGAATTTAATTAATAAAATGAAAAAGGCACTTTAATTGCTGTATGTATTATTAGAATAAGCGTTAAATACGCTTTTGAATAAATTTTCTGATTTCTCCGTCGTCCAATTAATCCCTTAATTCTCTGTCTGCACGTATAATACGAAATACGTAAAAAAAATATCCATTCCAAGCCGAATAAACTGCAGACACTCATTTCTTTTTTTTTCATACAAAGATTATTTTCAAGAAAATATCAAAAATACTGCAACAATCATTGGTATCTGGGGGTAAAGGTAAAACGCAATATCCTTGTCAAGCTCTATATATCATCGTAGTATAATTTAATTCACGTTTACACCTTAGACTCACGAAACACGAGCTGCCAATAGTTTGACAAGTGCATTAATGCAATAACAATAATAATAACAAGCGAAATCGTTTCTTTCTTCGAAGCATTAACGAGTAGCAATAAAGATAAAAGTACACCTTCGCTGACGCAAAGAGAAAAGAATCGTTAAATGTCCCGCAGTCGTAAAAGAATTTGCTTGTCGGATCTATTTGATCGCGCATTGTTTTTCGCGGAATTTTTATCGCCACGCGCCTCTGGCTCGTACTCGGATCTCTCCGGTATACGGTTGATAAGTCGCCTTGTAATTTCGCGCGAGTATCTTAACGAGGCATTCCGACAACTTTTCGCGTAAACAAGATATTGCTCCTCGCGAAAAATTCGGAGAGATTCTCACGAGGGACGCCGCTCGTTTCCTTGTTTTCGTCCCCGGCCCTGGCCGCGTCGTTAAAGCTCTCCCTCGTTCGGAGCAACGACAAATCATTTCGTCCAAGTTAAACGGAAAAGTTATGTAAAAGAAAAGCGGAACCACGAAATACACAATGGCCGGCGGTGTCTCTCTCGCTCGCTCTCTTGGCCGGGGGATTTTCTCAATTCAGATTTCTTACCGCAACTTTCTACGCTTTTTCACGTTCTATAAACGCCGAACGACAATTCCGCGTCTAATACTCGTTTCGAAAAGCACTGGCATTATTGCGCGTTTTCAATTACGGGCCCGGCCGTAATGTAAAATAATACGGAAAAGAATAATTGACGGACGCTCGGCGGCATTAAGAAATTGCTAATTTGCCGGGAGCAGAAGTTGAATGGAATGAAGAGTCGAGTGAAAACTGCATCGGGAACAATAGATTTGCCGGGAGAGAAAAGGTAGATTGCATCAAGTTTGGATTTGATTACAAAAAAGGCGAAATAACGCCTGAGAATTGCCTGAAATGGCTTTTTTCTCTTGCGAATATCGAACGAGCTGGACGAAGTGCCGGATTTAAACTTCGTAAGGATAGCGAAGCGTTTTACAAAGTTTCGTTTCTCTTAAATTTTGTTTATTGTTCAAGGTGAAACACAGTGAAGGGATAATTTTTATTACTTCATTTCCATAATTGATTATACTCTAGTAGTTTGAAAAAAAAAAACTTTGAAACGAACGGAAAACTGCAATATGAATAATTTATTAGCCTTTCCGTTGCGTTCGCAGTTAACGTCGGAATTGCAAAACTCAAAGGTACGCAAGAAAAACAGTTCAATCCCTGCGCGATCCACTTTCGAGCCGCCGACGACGTTTCGTAGCGTCTCGCGTAACTCGAAAAATCTTCGGTGTATCGCCGAAGGTTCGGCGCGCGTCGAAGGTACAGCCCCGCAAATTTATTAACGTTTATTTCCGATGGCCGTGTTGTAATGTTTATTTTAACGCTCGCCTGGCCTAGTTTATGCACAAACCGAATGGAATCCCGTCAAAATATACAGGCGCTCTCGCATATTTATACTTTTCTTTTGGCAAGGGAATTGCGCCGCTGGCCGCTTCCTCGCCGCCGGTCGAAAGTCAACAAATAACCTCGGCTCGACTGTCGCTCGCGGGGAAGAGTCTCCGCGCCAGGAGCCTGTGCCTGTGCGTCTCCCTTCCCCCCGCGCCCGCGCCGCCCCGTCCAGCAGCGGCGCGTTTTGTTGTTTGGGCGAAAAAGATTGGCCGCGAAAGAGAAGGTGCGCCTCGCCTCTGTAGGTGTCGGGTGGCGAAGAAAGAAAAAAGAAAAAAATTTCCACGACGTACGGTTACAGATAAGGAGCGCGCGCGCGCGCGAGAGCTTTGCGGCGTGAAAAATCGTCTGCTCCTCGCAAGAGGGAAAGTCGATATAAGCTTATTTCGGGGCTCTCACCTCTCGCTCCGATCGGCCAGGTTCCTGTTTCCCTCTCTCGTGCTCTCGTCAGCCTCGATTCTTGTGCTCTTCGCCTGCCGTGTCTTCGTTCCCGTTGTTCGTCCCTGTTCGCGATGCGGCCTCCGGCTGTTTTCTCTGCTGGCTCTGCCTTAGGTGCAGCTGCTGCTGCTGCTGGACTGCTGCTCGGCGGCGGCGACGGCGGTCATGACGTCTGTCGGTTCACCGGCAGCCGCTGCAGCCGCTCGATCGTTCGCAGCTACGTGACGGACTCCTGGCAGAGAGCAGTGCCGTCCGTTCCTCCCGGGCTGTCGGGCAGCAGGTTACCTCTCTTTCTCTTTCAGCGACACACAGCCATCTTGTTGTACCGCCTCTGTGTCTGTCTCTGTCTCGCTCGCTGCTGCTGCCGCTCGTCTGTCCTTGTCAGCGCTGCGTCCTCGATTCGCGGCTCGCTGCAAAGCACACTCTCCTATCTCCTTCGGACGAGGACTTCTGGCTGCTCGGCGCTCCTCGTCCTCGAGGTCAACGTCTTGCTGGTGGCGGTGGCAGTCGTCGTCGTCGTCTTCGTCGTCTTCGTCGTCGTCTTAGCCGCGGGCCTCGTTGCTGTCGCTGCACACATTATTTCACGTACGACTTGTCACGCACACACACACGGTCGTGGTACGATTCACTCACACAGTTGCGTATATATATATATATATATATGTATCTATATACAAGAGGCCCCGGAGTGCTACTGTTTTACGTTCGTCAGCAGCGGACTCGTCGTCATCGCGGAGCGAGTGCGCACACAGTTTCTCTCCCGTGTTTGTCCGTCCTTTCTGTCTTTTTCACTCGCTCCGTACACCTCTGTCTATTCACCTCTCGGTCGGCTCGGTCCCTCTCACTCTCTCCCTCTCGCTCTTTCTGTCTTTCTTGTGCAGAGCGTGCCGCTTTTCGCCGCTGCTTTTGCACACCTCTGGCCTCCCGCAGCCACGCACGTCCACTGACGGAGAGCAGCAGAGTCGGCGCTGGTGACGGCGGCTGCTAGTGGCGGCGCTGTCGTCTCTCGAAACTTTGCTCTCTCTGCCTCCTCTGCGCGCGGCGGGGAATCCAACGGTCTTTCGAGACCTCACTCTCGAGCCTTGAGTGGGAGGGAGCGGGACGCCAGATGGGCTGCGAGAAGCCGAGTGACAGGGATGGAGAGACGCCGGAGAGAGAGACCTGACCTGAACGTTCTTTAACTTTGGCTTCGGAAGCTCTCGGCTAAGATCGGCTGGGCTCGATGAGTTTCTCCGTCCCTCTCTTGCATACGACACGATAAGGGACGCTGCCAACCTTGAGTCGTCTGCTCCGACCGCTCTATTGGCAGCGCTGGTGCGGAATTACGTAGCGCGTGATTTAAATATTCAGTAATTCCGCGATGATTCTAATACTGTTGTTATTTCATTATATTTATATTTTTTATATTTTTGAAATAATTTTATTTAATTTATTTTAATGTAACGTATAAGTGCAGCTTTAAATTCACTTAATTACTTGTTTTCACTACGCCCATTATCAAATAAAAGTGTAATTAAAGCACATTTGGTTATAGTTGTAAATTTTTTTTCTGCAAGGAAAAAGTTGAACAAACCGAGGTTAATCTTAACCTTACCAGAAGAAGCCGACACACAACAAAACGTTTCGTAAGCCAAGCAGACCGATTTAAAGAATATTCTTGGAACTGCAGCTATATATGCGTTTCTGCTTCCTGCTCGGGTTTTCCAGCGTAGGTTGCCTCTAGAATCATTATCCCCGCACCGCAGGTACAAGAGCCGATGCGAGTGAAAGAGCAGCTGGCGGGGCGAAAGTAACACCGCTCGTATTCTGAATGGTATAGCTTAGTGCGGGCCAAATATTTAATGAATAGAAAGACTAGGCGCACGTGGGTGCAGATATATATACCTGCGGGGAACGCACCTTTTATGGTCGGAGATGTCACAAAGTGCAATAAAAAAAGAAAGGTGAAAAGGTCTTTCGGATGCAGCTGAGAATTTGATATTTTTCTCTTAGCGAGTATAAATTGTTATTTAATTGTTATTAAAATTTAGGACTCGATTGAATTGAAAATTATTTTAATCTAATGTCAATGGTTTAGGAGTTTTTAGACAAGCCCGAAAGAATATTTTAGTTAAAGCCACAATTGTACTCACAAGGAGAGTATACGACATTTGGGTAATGGATTTTCCTGTAACTTTGGGATATGTTTTTTAATGTTAAAATATGAAAGAAGCCGCGTCCGTTCGGCCTAACGCTCGATTTTTCAAAAGTTATGTGCTCTTTTAGCAAAAATCTAAGAAAAA